>VXAA01000323.1:188487-227439 GCA_013399115.1 Anseranas semipalmata | reverse complement strand
GAGGGGTGTCCCGGTGGCGAGGCCTCTTCTGGGCATCTCTTGCCCGAGCGCTGTTCGCGACCCGGCGGTTCGCAGCCGTGGGCTCGCTAAAACGGGCCGCTGCCGCCCTTACCCTGTCTCGGGGATGAGGAGTGCGGGGCGTCCCAGGGGATGCGTTTGGGCATGCACTGGGCGAGGCTGAGTTATGGTAGGCTGCCCGGTATTACCAGTCCCGGACGTCTGCTTTACCTGTATTAAATGTAACGTCCGAAATGCTGTTTTCAGTATAGAGAGTCGATGGAGCAAAATTCATAGCAGACTTCAAGAGTATCTATTTATGAATTAAAGAGCTACTGCTGTCATTTTCATGAAGTACGACAATGTTCCTTTGCTTTTTTTTTTTTTTTTCCTAAATGGTGTGGGTGCCTGTTGCTCCTGAGGTGGTGATGGGAGAGGTTCTTGGCTTTTGTTGGGTGTGCATGCCAACAGAAGAAAATGCAGTGCCCTCAGACCTTTTCTAGTTTCACACTTTCATTTTCCATTTCCCGTAGTTTGTAAAATGAAATTGCAGGTCTTCAGACAGAGGATCTGAACAGTCATGCACTTAAGTAGTACGTATTATCTGTATATAAGTGGCTGTGTCAGTGGCTGTCAGCAGTAGGTGAAGATTATTTTCTTGTATTTGTGGTAGGTAATGATATAGTGTGGATTTAACGATATAAGTAAGAACTTACTGACAGTCCACGTGCAACTGGTGCTTCGCATTCATTTCGTGAATTGAATAGATGTTTACAGAAACACCTTGCAAGGTTTTATCTGTAATAAAGAATTAGCTGGGAATGTCATGCCTACCTTAACCAACCTGTCAACAACAACCTAGTAACAGTATAGTGCAAAGGTCTCTCTTAACAACCATTTGTTGTATAAATGTGCAATGCTAGGTACATGGGGTTTTGCCATGGCAAAAATATGCTGCTGCTTGTATTAACTGGTTATTCAGATACTAGTTTTGTTAAGCTGAAGAGCTGCAAAAAACATAACGATAATTCTTGCCTGACACAACTCTTCACGAAAATGACTTCTTAAGTATGTAGTTGAAAAATAATTTAGTCATTTGGTTCGTGTCCACATTTTTTTTCTGGTGAAGTGTATTTTTAGTTTTATAATAGTTATTTTAGACAGTAGTTCTTAAGTCAACTACAGATTTCAGAAAAGTTGCAGATATAAAACCGCAGGTGGATCCACAAGTTGGTGGAGCCTGTTGATTGCCACATCCTTGCTTTAGCTATCACAGATATTGTAGGAATACAATACTCTGTTCTTTTTCTATATAGACTGCTGAGAATACACTCTGTATAGAAGTGGTGTTTTTCTTACTCTAAAAGGGTATTTTATAAAGCACAGTATTGCTCACTTTGTGTGGGGTCTTTAAATTGTATTCTGGAGTGAACAATACTATGAGATAGTGATCTGTGTAAGCATTTGTGGAAGAAGTTCTGGAAGTGAGATTTCCCAAGTCTTACTTTTCATACTGAAGTAGAAGTCCAGGGCTACTTGTTCAGCTGAAGTGAGGCAGAATGTATAGGATCTTGGTTTATAGTTGTGTATCAATGCAGCAGCCATAAAATTGCAAGAAGCAGGTTGTCACCAGAGTTGGATGTCATGCTTCTTGAGATGAGAAGTGCTTGTATTGGGTTTATTTATGAAGCTTTTCTAAACAGATTTTGGGATGGTCTTGATGCAAAATTGTATACTTTTTTTTTCTTGAAGTTTGTATGCAAGTGAGCCTGTTAGAATAATCTCTACTGCGTGTTAACGTTTCTGGTTCATGCAGAGCTTTCTCTTTTTTGCGGAGTGACTTCCTGCCTTCCTGATTCATTTTGTAGTCTATTACTCATTGGACATCACAGCAGAAGTCATGCTGAAGGTCGTTACAGTGAGCAAATACTGAGTTTATGATACCGTTAACGGAACTGGGGAGAAAGAAAAGGGATAGGAAAATACTCCCAAGGCATCCCTTAGTAAAAGTATTTTTTGGAAAAGCAAGAACAATTTTTAATTGTGTAGGAAAGACTCAGTCATCTGACAAATCTGAACCTTTTCACAGCCACAGATACTGTTTCCTTTCAAATGCTTTGTGTTTGAGATATTTATTTAGAATATATTGTTATAAATTCTGGTAAGGGGGGAGAAAAACCCAAAGTCTCCAACATAAGTGTTGTGTGTTTTGTCCTAAATTACTTTGTTGGAAAAGTTTTAGGCATACATTCATACATTGCATGTATGAATACTAGGTGTCTAGATATAAATCACTTGATTGTTTCTTTTCAACTGGATTGTTGTAAACAGGCTCATAAACTTTTTTCCTCTACATACTCTAAGTACTCTTATCAGAAGTGGTGCATCCTAAGGAAGTAACAGAATTATTTGGGATCAGTCTTCCTTCGTTTTGACATCATTTGTATTTGAAAGAGTGAATATAGATTTTTTTTTTAAAGTATGTTTTAGAAGTGAAGACCACAAATTCACCTTCTCTGTGAATTAAATTCAAATCTAATATTTTCTGCCTAGTCACCAGAATATGCATGTGTTTATGGTTAATATTTTTCCCCATACAGATTCATTTATATATGGTATGTAAACCAAGGTAAAGAGGGGGAAAAGCTCACTTTGCTAGAGGAAGTCATTATATTAACATTGTTTATGCGATGTTACTGACAGAAGTATAAAGAAAAATAGAAAACTTAATTTGTCATTATAATAGGCATGCAGGAAGCAAATGTGTGGCAATTTAATTTAACTGAGCTATACTGACAGTAGTGCTGTTTTCTGTAGAACTTTATCTGAATGCTCCCATCTTTTTAAATCTGTGTTAAAATTGTGAAATGGTCTAGAACTGAAATTAGAAGAAAGATGCTTAGAATCAGAATATCAGTTCAGACATGAGATGCAAAGGAGCTGCATATATGTGTAAGCAGCTTGAAAGGAAGCTCTGTTCAGTGAGGCAAGGTATGAAGAACAGCATAGAAGGTAAACACCACCTTTCAAACCAGTGGTGAGGATCATCTGAGTATCACACTCTTTTTTTCTGTTTATTTCAGAAAAGGTAGAGAAGACAAGGGGTCCAGAGCTGGATGACAAAAAAATCTCGCTCTCCCTTTCTTGAGAATGGGTCCTTCTTTTGCGTAGTTCCAAATCCGTGAAACTTGCCATCGTCAAAGGTATGGTTTTGTTGTTGATTTGTTTTTACTTATTTATTACAAAATTAAATAATGTCATGCAGGCAACAGTTAGTCATTCAGTAGTAAGAATTTGGGATAAATTTCCATTATAGGCATTCTTATTGTTTTCTCTAGAGTATCTCTCACTGGTTACTACTCATATATTATACTTAGTAGGCCAGTCAGAAGCAAGTATTTCAGTTGTTATATCTCTCTGTTTTGTTTCCTGAGCTGTCATTTCCTCTTCTGAGGGTATGCTGTGAAGTCCTGGAATATCTACTGTTCTGGTAAGATGGAAACCAAATGGATTCCTTAGCAGTCAGTGGTGTTTCTAGCCGCCTGTGGTTTTATTGGCCTTTGTTTTTCTGTCTACGTGATTTCCCCTTTGTAAATCCATGCTGACTACTGCCGGTAACTTTCTTGTCCTTCATGTGTTTAGAAATGGTTTCCAGGACTATTAGCTCCACCTTCCTAGGGATCAGGGTGAGGCTAACAAGCTTATAGTTTCCTGGATCCTCCTCCTTGCACTTAAAGATAAGAATGTCACTTGCATTTGTGAGTCCTTAGGAACCTCTCCCATCAGCTTAATCTTTCAAAGGTAGTTGGGAGTGGCCTCACAATGGCATGGGCTAGCTCCCTTAGAACTTGTAGTTGCATCTCATCAGGTCCCATGGAGTTGTGTATATCTAGTTTGTTTAAAGGTTTCTTAATCTCATCCTCCCTCACTAAGGGTAAGCCTCTTGCTTTGTACTTTCCCAGTGGTCTCAGGGGCCTGGGATTCCAGAAAGCAGGTCTTACCCGTAAAGACTGAGGTGAAGAAAGCACTTTGACCTTTTTGTGTGTCCTTTCACGAGGTACCCTGCCCCATTCAGCAGCAGGCCCACATCTACCCTGGTCTTCCTTATGCTGCTGGTGTACCTGTAGAAGTCCTTCTTGTTGACCTTCCCATTCCTTACCAGATTCAATTCCAGATGGCTTTCCTAACCCCAGCCCTGTAAGCTCAAATGGTGTTTATGTATTCTTTGTGGGCCGCCTGTTCCTGCTGCTCCCTCATACATGCTTCATTTTTATGTCTGAGTTTTGTCAGAAACTCCTTGTTCATCTGTGAAAGCCTCCTGCCACCTATGCTTGGGGCTCCTGCACATGGTGATGGACTGTTCTTGAACTTGGAGGTGACTCTGGACCCCTCTTCTCTACAGGATGGTCTTCCAGGGGATATTCTTCCATGCAGGTCCCTGAGCAGGCCAAAGTCTGTTTTGAAGTCTGGGATTGTGATCTTGCTGTTGCCTTATTCACAGAATCACGGAATGGTTGAGGTTGGAAGGGACCTCTAGAGATAATCTAGTCCAACCCCCCTGCTCAAGCAGGGTCATTGCCTCCTTTAAAGTCATCAGTGCCACCATCTCATGGATGTCATACCCAAGGCTAGCCCTGACCTTCCCATTTCCATCTAGTTCTTTGTATGAGGTCCAGCGGAGCTTCTCCCCTCCTCTCCTCTGTTGCCTGTCATGAAGTTGTTACCAATACACTCCCAAACCTTACTGGATTGCATGTACCCTGCTGTTTCACCCTTCAAGCATGTACCAGGATGGTTAAAGTTGCACATGTGGACTGGCACTTGTCAATGTGAGAACTTCATGTGCTTGTTCTTCCTTATCAGGCATTCTTTAGTAGACAGCCTCCACAATGTCACCCATCTTGGGCCTTCCCACTAATCCTGACCCATAAGCTCCTTGTGTGCTCAGTGTTTGCCCCAGGGCAGAGCTCCATGGATTCCTGCTGCTGTCTCATGTGAAGGACAACTCTCTTGCCTCACCATGCCAGCATGTCCTTCCTAAAGAGCCTGTATCCATCAGTGGCAGCACTCCAGTCGTGTAAGCTATCCCACCTTGTCTCCATGATCTGAGTGAGATCATAGTGCTAGAACTGCACGCAGACCTCTAATTCCTCCAGTTTGTTTCACATGCTGCATGCATTAGTGGTATACAGGTACTTCGGATGGACGCCCAGTTACACTGATTTCTCTGAAAAAGGGTGTGAACTTCCCACATACTGCTCTTGTGTCTGCACTTCCTTATTTGTGTGCACACACTTGATATGGCCTCACTTCAGCCCTGTTTCCTAATCAATCCTAAGATCTCTGTTGTCCACATCACCCTGCATGCTTTGCTTGCTTGTTCTGTCTACCACCTACTCATTTGATTGTGTGTCACCACCTTCCTTCCCCATCATTGCTAGCTGAAGCCTTCCCTGAGCAGGTTGACCAGCCTGTTGGCAAAGATGCTATTGCCCCGGGTGGTCAGCTGGATTCTGTCACCTCTTAGCAGTTCTGGATCCTCAGAGAAGGTCCTACAGCTGTAAAAGCCGAGTCCCTGTTGACTGCAGCTGCAGAACAACTTGTTGGTCTTTGGAATTCATCTATTCCTCCAGCCTTTCCCCCATCACCAGCAGGACGAAGAAGATACCACCTAGACACCAGGACTTGGCCATCACTCCCAAGCCATGTTGTCATGCCTCTTATGCTTTGTGTGTCCCCTGACTGTATCTGTGGTGCCCAAGTAGAAGAGCAGCTGGGTGTAATAGTATGAGGGCCAGGCTACTGGCCCCAGTAACAGCCTGTTTGTGGTATCCTGGACCCAAGCCCTTGGCAAGCAGCACCTTGTCAGGTGACAGGTTGGGTCAGCAGATGCACCTCAGTCCCTGCAGCAGGGAGTTTCTCACCACTTTTCTTTGACCCATCCTGCTTGCACAGTACTCAGGCCCAGTCAATTCAGAGACTTCATTGGACAGAGCTCCCTGATCTCACCTGATACCAGGGTCCTGAGGAGCCATCCTCCTGGTGCTGGAGCTCACAGGCTCCCTGCCTTTGCCATCCTGGGCATCTCCATTCCCAGCCTGACAAGCACAGGTNCCTGTTCCAGTGCCTCACCACCCTCTGAGTGAAAAAATTCCTCCTAATATCCAACCTAAATCTCCCCTGTCTTAGTTTGAAACCATTCCCCCTTGTCCTATCACTATCTCCATTCCCAGCCTGACAAGCACAGGTGCTGCCTGTGCCCCTTCTCAGTGCAGCTGGGGGTCAAGGCTTGTGTAGCTGCAGCACCTTGAAAGGAATCTGGTCCACCTCCTTTTCAGCATCGCTGATGTTGCATAGTCTGCTCACCTCCTCCCACAGCTTCACTATTTGATGAGACAGATCCTCCATCAGCACATATTTAGGTGATGTAAAATGTTATTTAGTTCGAAACCTGCTGGTTGCCCAAGCTAACTCACAATAGAGGCATGTTAAGAAGTAGCAGATTCAGGAGTATAATACTACATCATTTATATGTCTAGAGACTGTGCATATATACTATTACTAATACTATGTATATGGCAGACTATTATGCATGTATGCTGCATACAGTAAAGTTAAAAAAAGATCAGTATGTATAGGACTAAATGTCTTTATGATTTTCATAACGTTAAAAATGTTTTTAAGGGTACAGTAAGCTGTATTCAGTATGCGATACAGGTTTATAAAACAAATGTTAGCAAATTTGATGCATTTTTAAGGTAAAAATGAACACTAAAAATGAATTCACTGCTATACTTGAAAAGGAACACTGTTGCACTAGAAGACAGCAATCAACGGGTACATAAATAGTGCATAGAAGTGTGGAAATATGTCAGCTTATTTGTGTCTGAGTTTAATTAGTTACCTAGAAAAAGAATAAAACAAGACATTAATGAAACTTATGGATAGTATTAAGCAGAGAAGTTGTGAATGCCAGTGAGGATGAAACAATTAATCAAAGTCCCTGGAAATAAAGGTAACGTCTGACTACTAAATGAGATGAAATTCCAATGCAGTGAACAGAAATAGAAAGAAATGAGAGGAAATCCATCTGGGCAAGTTCCCTGAAGCCCAGAGGTAAGGGAAACTAATGTTGAAAGGAGAGCCTCTTGGATAGGAGTGTAGCCAGGGTTTTGTGCGTGTGTTGTAACATTAAGATACTGAAGATGAAGGCAACCTGACAAAAAGTTATGGTAGTAATCCTTCTTTGAAGGTCCTGATGAGTAGTTACAACCTGTAGTGCTGGGAAAGAGCAAAAAAAAACCCACTGTTTATCATGCTCTGAAGTTCATATTCATGGATTTTCTTCAGTCTAAAATTGATAAAAAAAAACAACCAACCAACCAACCAACCCAGCATGTTAAACTATTAGAATGGAAACCTTGATGTTTTCAGTGTGTTTAATAGTGAGAAAACATACTATTATATGATACCTCTTAATGATCTATGTGAAAGATGTTAGGGTAGTGTGCTTCCTTTCTGTATTGGTTTGCTATAAATGGCACAAAGGAGAATATTTAAGCATTGAAAAAGAACAAAATCCTAGGTGAGCGTGTGAAAATTTCAGCATACAAGCTTTTAAAAAATTATCTTAATATGTGATTGGGAGAATATGACAGGTAGGTGGGACAAATCCTTGTATAAGATAAATCATTCCATGTATTTCTGGTTTGCTTTGCAGCCTTTTTATTTTAATGGGAGACTTCTTTAAATGTTTATATCATTTGCTGCTGCCAGCTGGCTGACCTTAGTTATTTGCTGTTTGATTACTTGTTAGTTTTCCCAGTATTTTTTTTTACTTGAATCTTGATGATAGATGTTGCTTTTCAGTGAGATATAACTAGTTAATGAAATTATAATTCTCTTCCCGCTACACGAACCATATATGTAAAACATTTTGAAGTTTTGATTTAATTTCTTAAATCATAAGCTGCCATTTTTTTTTCCTGTTTGAATGTATGTTGGACTCTGTAGGTTGCACAATACTAGTTTCATGTACTTTGTTGTTGTTGTTGTTATTATCTCCCTAGGATCATCTTTTCTTCTTGGGTGTGACAGATTGTTACGTGTTTGTGTTCAATGGGACTTCGAATTCACTTTGTGGTTGACCCTCAGGGTTGGTGCTGCATGGGCCTGATTATCTTTGTTTGGCTGTACAATACAATCTTCATTCCAAAAGTCATCCTTTTTCCTCGCTATGAAGAGGGACATATTTCAGCTGTGGCAATTTTGTGTAAGTCCATTTAACTTAGTCCTTGATTCTACTAATAAAAATAATGTCTTTGGACAACAGTTAACAGGTCAGAATATGAAGGATAAGGTTGAAGGATAAGGCTGAAGGATAAGAGCACAGGGACACATTCTACATTTTTGTGCTATAGGAATTTGAGACACTTAATCCTTTCAAAGGTATTATGGTAAAACTTGTTTGTGTGGAAAGTAGGGAAAAGCATTAATACGTCTTTCAAGTCCTGTAGCTAGAACTTGTTTACTAGATTAACTGGTATGCTTATGAAAAGTTGACAGAAGTTAAGACTCAAAACCCTTAGAGTTTGTCAGAAGTTAGGGTGGTAGTACTGATGGTTGAATAACTGAGTTTTGTTAGCTTTGTCATATGTCCCTTGATAGGTCAGCTAATATGAATTATGCTAATTGGATCTGCTGAGGAAAAAGCTTGTATTATAACCAGAGCCAGCTTTTTGGTGAAGATGGGCCACTGGGAATGTCCTTTCACATAGAGGCTTTGAGGTATAGAATGATTGGCACGTATTTGATAAGGCAGTGGAGGAACTTCTTGACATGAATTAATAAGGTCAAAGTGACATCATGCTGCTACTATCGAAACAGTGTTAACCACTACCTTGTCCTTTCCCTTTTTAATTTTAGGGAGTACTTAATATTGTAGACTGTATAGCACCAAAAATACTTCTGTAACTGAAAGAGAAGACTAATTTGTAATTCAATGCTGGAACATCTGCATTTTTGATGTAGTGTAAAGCAGTTACATTATACACCTCTGAATAACAAGCTCTTTTCTACTGGAGACCAAAGTTGAGAAAATACTGATTAAAGATACGTGTTTCAAGCTGTGGATTGTCCCTACAGTATAATTAACATACAGCTTCCTAAACGTTAACATGTTGCAGTGTGAGCAGCAGTCAGGTCTGTTCAGATGGTGATTTGTTTTTTGTTGTTTGTGTTTTTTTTGGTATGACCAGTTCTGTCATGGTAATGTCCTAATCACTTTGTAACTGTGTCATTGCTTTGTTTTGTAATGTTTCGTAGGTGGGGAGGTTTTATTTTGTAGGGTGGAAGAAAAGCACATGTTATGACAAGTGTGAAAATGTGCCCCATATAACTCAGAATTCAGCTTTTCTTTTGAAATGCCTTTGTTTTTTGCAATATCTTGTAAAAGCAAGATGAAGCTTTTGGTAGATTGGAAAGCAACAAGAAAGCTTGGTATTATTTTGAACTAATCATTCTAAAATTTGAATGTAACTGTTTTTCTTTTAATACGAAGGGTAGTGCTACTGGATGGTACAGTTTGTTTTTTCTTTTAATATGTCATCAAGTACTTCTTGCAATCAAAACGTAGGAAATTGAGTGTGGAAAATTCAGTAAGGCTTTGAGTCTTTGCCAGGATGAGGCTGAACTGTCTTTACAATTGTGGAAAAATTGTGTTGAAAAATAGGCAGAGGCTTGTAAGTGCATACTGCTTCTTGCATCAGTGCTTGAAATAAAACTTTTGATCCCCAAGTCTTACTATTCTTATATGTCCAGCATTCATGGAGGATGGATTAGAGGCCAGATCCACCATAATAATGACAAATCTGTTGGGGTTTATGAAGGAAGTTGGGGAAATGAGCTGTTTCCTAGTAGTTGGAAAGCAAGACAAAGAATCGCTTTATACTTGCCAACTCTTTAATTTCTTTTCCTGGGTATCTGTGGCTAGCCAATGAAAAGTCAAGTAGTGGAGTACCAGGAGTTGTACACAGATGGTGCAATAGGGCAGTTTCTTGTGTTTATAAAACCCACTGCTCAAGTATGTCTGGCAGGATACAATTTCCTTTCATGTTTCAAACTGATTTTGTGAAACATTCATGGACAGCACAGAGCAAATCCATGAACTTGATGGATATGTGATGTCATGCTGGTGATTCGTTAAACAGTTGAGGGTTTACAGGTGTCCCTAAACTTTGAGACCTCCTAAGTTTGTAATCCCAGTTGATGGGGATCCACTGAATGGATGTATAATTTGATGAAGCTTGTATATACCTGTACAATGTCTTGTGATGAAATTTTTTTTCTTTCGTTTCATTTAAAAACTAAATAAATTACTCGTATTTTTTAAGTGAGAGCCATCAGTTTGCCTTCTGGATCTTGGAAAAACAATTATCTTTGCTTTACATAATTAAAGACTATCATAGTCTGTTCTGCACAAAGGTACTGAAATGTTTTTTTAATAAACTTCTTTGGGTTTTATACACTTAAGTGATTACCATTGTTTTAACATTTTCTTTGCATAGAGGACATGGAATATTTATGGTCAGTAAGTACAATAATTTATTAGGATATCTAAAATACCATTGACAGTAATGAGAAAATTTTTTTTTTTTTTACACTTACCTGATCTTTTGGTATTTAGTATGTTTGAAGTAATTAAAGCGTGATGTGTTATCCCTCCTGTTTTTTTTTTTTTTCCTGTAAAAGAGTAACAAATGCTTACTTGTTTTTTCAGGTTATTATTTGTGCTCATTGTTTTGTATAGCTTCGTTAGTAAGAGCCTCAGTAGCTGATCCAGGAAAGCTACCTGAAAACCCAAAGATTCCAATTACAGGTACATTAAGTTGTTTCTATATAGTTGAATAAACTTACTTTAATGTCTTCAGAATAATTGGGAATCAGTCTGATTTTGTGAGATTTAATTGAAACTACAAGTAGTCTCTGTTGAAGCCTATGGTGTTACTGAAATGAAAATCGGTATAAATTACTGTTTCCAACCTTTAAATTTCTAGCACTTCCCCTTGTGTAGACCTAAAACTTCTTTTTAAAGATTTGTATTCCATCAGAAGTTTCATTATGCAGGGACATAGGAAATTTTTTGATGGGGAGAATTTTGCATTCTTTGCTTTCAAATTTATTCCATATACTTCTAACGATAATCTTTAATACATTTTTTTTTTTTTAGAGATGCTTAGTCATTTTAACTCTATTGCTTTGTTTCTAAGTGAGTTTATACGATGCTGGAGGTGGTAGAAGGTATGGCTATGCTGGATTTTACCTGACGTTTTTTTTACACATTTTGTTGCAGTGAATTATGTCTGTATGGACTGTTAACCAAATAAATATCATGCTGTACTGTTAACCAAATGGAAGTCACTCTGGTTACATTGTATTGTTATAGAGTAGCAACTTAACATGTAAGAATTCCCTCTGTACTTGTGAATTTATTCCACGATTGCTGCATGATGTCTGATGCACCAGAAGTGGGAGGGAATATGAAATCTTAATAATGCTCCATGGAGAAAGTCAATATTTTAATGAAGCATTTGATGTTAGTAAGGTGCTTCTCTAATGCATAAAGCTTTTACATAGCAGTTTATAATGGAGTAGGACTGTTAAACAACGTGCTTTTTCAAGTGAACAGAAAATACTTCTTGATTGTAGAAAGTGTATCAAATACAGAGACAGCTGAATATTTCAATCTCATCTTGCAATGTGGTGGATGCCAGGAGTAACACTTCCCTTCCTGATGGTAGTGAGAATCTGTGGTGATCTGTTTGGAAACATCATTGGTTTAGACCCAGGACTGATGTTATGATACACACAAACTACATAGGAGATAGTTGGAAGGGATGTATCTCCTTGGGATTCAGATGTGAAACACTGATCATGGAAAATCTCACTGGTGTTCTTTCTGTTCCTATTAATTAAGCCTTTGATCCAGTAAAAGGAAAGGTGGCTCAGACCGGGGTTCTTCAATCAGACCTCTTGTTGCAGAAATAACAATATGGAATCTACAGTCTGAAGTGGAGAATGAAAACAGTTAATATAGTTACAGACATTTACATTTATGCCTGAATGTATTTGTTCATTTCCCAGCAGAATACCAGGAGCAGTACAAACAACTTCCCTTTGTGCACAAATGTTTCTTTCTCTTTTAGGGTATATATTTGAATAGCTCTCCAACCTTTTATCTTCATGCTTCATTCATACCATGTAGAAATGATACTTTGTTGGTACTTCTGGAGATAGGACACTTAGTCTTGACTGTGGTAATGATATTATGATTTGATGTGTATCAAATCATATTTAATGCATATCAGGGGTTTTGTCCTTTCTAAAGTAGTAATTCAGTTCCCTGGTATTCTGTGGATTGACAACAAGATATATTTTTGTATGGTATAAATTGTATTCAAAGATGAGGTTGGGGTGTTTCTGAACTCTGCTGGTAGCTACCCCATTAGGGAGTGACACCTTTGTAACATTGGATTTATGGGAACAGATTGTAAAACAATTTCCATATTGCATTATTACTAGTTTAATGATCTCAGATATTGGGCTTCTGTACTTCCAGTGTCCAAATGTTATTTGTCAGCAAGAAAGACAAGATTAGAGCTGCCAGCAGGTGGCTCAGAAAGTGCTAAATTTAACTTTATTTTCTTTATGTAGTGAGAGTGTTTTATCATACAAAATTTCATAATGCTCTACTGTGAAAACTAAGCTTATTTTTTCCCTGGTATTTAAGAAATTTTCTGCTTTAAAAAATGTTCTAGTCAGGTAGAAACAGCCAGTCAAAATATTTAAGATTCTCAATCTTGCAGCTGTTGTCTTAAAGACAGAAAATATATGGTTTTATGAATTGAAGTATTACAGTGTTGGTGTCTTGTGTTTCTCATGTGAAGGTGAACTTTCTGAGTATATCATTAGAATTCTTTCTTTCAAAGGCCTCCTCTAATTTCAGTGGCCCAATCTGAGATAAATAACAGCTAAGATGAGCAATATTAGCTCCTGTTAGTTTCAGCTAGCCAGTATCTCTGGAGATCAGTTTAAAGAATCTCATGTTGGGCATCCAAAACCAGCATGTATTTTTAAATAGAAGTCTATCTTCTATCTGTTTTTTAGTTGCCTTAAGTATAAAATTTAACATTGAGATGCATTTCTTAAACTGCTTTGAGGTAGAAGATGCTTCAAAAGCTTTTGTTGTGTATTTTATTTTAGTTAGCTATATTTGACAAATATGAGTGCTAGTCTTTCAAGGTTTTGGAATGGTAGGGCGAGTGTATGATGTTTCTATCTAGCAGGTATGTTTTTTCAGAATAGATGTGTAAGAAAATAGAATTATGGTCTTCCTTGTTGAGTGACAGCTTTTGTGCTGAAATAACTGCTCCTAAGAAATATATAGGAGGAGAGAAGATTTTGGAGAAGAAAATTGGCATAGAATGGTAAAATAATGGCTACAGTAACATCTTTCGTGTTTAATTAAGGTGACAGCACAGGGAAAAAAGGTTTCTTGGATGTTTTTCATGTCATAGTAAAATTCTTTTTCTCTTTGAATCACTCGGATATGTGTTTACCATGAGCAGGCTCTACTGAGTTTAAATCTTTCTAACCTGTCTTTACATTTTCCCACAGAACGAGAATTTTGGGAATTATGTAACAAATGCAATATGATGAGACCAAAGCGCTCACACCATTGTAGTCGTTGCGGACACTGCGTGAGGAGGATGGATCACCACTGTCCTTGGTAAGACCAGGGCATTTATTCTAACAATCTACTATTGCTTTAATGTATCATTTCAAAGTTCGTGGTCTTGATTATTGCGTATTTGTCATCTTTCTTTCCCGCTAGCGCTTTTTCATTTATGCATTTAGAGCAGAGTAAGAACAGCTTTGAGACTTTCTTATGTCCACCTACAAGTAAAACTGACAAAAAGAACCGTTGTAGTGTAACATTTAATCACTGACAAATTGTTGTATACCATATAGTTTTGAAAAGTTCTCATATTTTGTTTAAAGAATTGCAATTTTTAGTCCTTAAAACTGATCTCAATATAATTAATTTGTACATTGCACATGAATTTATTAGTTGCAGTTTAGTTTCTGGTGCTGGAAAAATATTTTATGTAGGAAGTAAAACTACTTATTTATCACAGAATCACAGAATGGTTGAGGTTGGAAGGGGCTTCTGGAGATCATCTAGTCCAAGCTCCCTGCCAAGCAGGACCACCTATAGCACGTTGCACAGGATCACATCCAGGCGGGTTTTGAATATCTCCAGAGAAGGAGACTCCACAGCCTCTCTGGGCAACCTGTGCCAGTGCTCTGTCACCCTCACAGGAAAGAAGTGTTTTCTCATATTCAGCTAGAACTTCCTGTGTTTCAGTTTGTGCCCGTTGCCTCTTGTCCTGTCGCTGGGCGCCACTGAAAAGAGTCCAGCCCCATCCTCTTGACACCCTCCCTTCAGATATTTGTACACATTGATAAGATCCTCTCTCAGTCTTCTCTTCTCCAGGCTAAACAGGCCCAGCTCTCTCAGCCTCTCCTCGTATGAGAGTTCATCATTTTTAGACAGCTTTTGGTTTTTAGTTTAGTGAATGGCTGTGCTGGCTAGAAAATGTTACTGCCTTTTACCAAACCCCATTTGTCATGTGCTCTCTTATTTTGTAGTGAAATTTCTTCTTTTAGTGTTCCTAGTTCCAGTCAAAATGAACTAATCCAGTTAAGATTCTCTGTTTAGACTAAGCTTGATTGTTTATTGCTTAAAATGAAAATGAGGATTTCCTTCAGTGGTTCTGTGGTATAACTTCCAGCAAGGCAGCAGTGAGGAACTGCAGAGGATAGGATTGAGGTCAGGATGCTCCTTTGTTGATTTAGCCATTTTTCAAACTACCTTTTTTGTCTATTGCCAATTCAGATAATAGTGCCAGTATAATTGCTTTTGTCATTATCACTTAGCGTGGTACTGGCATCTGTGCCAATGCTTGTGCTAGGGCTTCCATGCTTGTATGAAATTGTACCTCTGACCAAATTTTATGCATAAATGTAACTTCTGTGAAGGAGACTAGACCTAGATTTCAAAGGTTTTAAATCTCCAAGTTAATATTTCAAGAGTCCTTATGATTCCATTACTTCTTTATGTTGGAAGGACTGCAGAAGGATTTTCTGAATAGAGATGCCTGTTTTTTGTCTCCTGTTCCTTCCTAAGTCATTTTTATTCATCATTGGGGTACCCTGTGATCACATTTATTTCAAACTATTCATTTGCATTTCCAGTTTTTGGACTACGTAGCTACAATTGATGAAATGTAATGACTGGAGAATACATATTAATGTGAGATTTTGCAGACTTTTAAAAGTAATCTTGTTACTTGAGTATTACACAAGTAATTACTTGAGTATTTTTATGTAGGCATATCTTTGCTGTAGGAAGACAAGGAGAGAGATGTCTCCTGTGCTAAGCAATAATTTCAGTAAAGAAACATAGGCTTTAAGTGACTAGGCATACCCTTCTTTACAGTAACTGTCATCTCCAACATAGAGACCATCACTGTGATTAAGAACGGAGTAGTTAGTCAGTTCTTACATTTGGTCCATAAATAATCATAAGTTCTTTTATGCACAAATGATAGTTCTCTCATCTGTTTATGTCATAACTACAGTGTTAAAAAGCCTTTATATTGCAGTCTTTACATTTGCTTTGTTTCTTTGCAGGATTAATAATTGTGTTGGTGAAGACAATCATTGGCTGTTTTTACAGCTTTGTTTCTACACACAAATTCTTAGTTCCTATACGCTGATACTTGATTTCTGCCATTACTACTACTTTTTGCCTCTGAAAAAAGATAACTGGGTAAGAATCTGTTTACTCTATGAAGTGAATTAATAGCTAGTAGTGCAATATAATTTACTTTGGTATCTAGTTACTAAACATTTCTTCTGGCTCACTAGTCAAAAGTGAAAAGAGATCATGCAGATGTATATTATCAAGTCAACAAATTGATTTATGGTAAGTAACAAAATATTCTAAAATGTAGTGTGATTTCAACGTGTTAAAACTAGAACATCAGTTTTCTTAGAAATCTGGGAAAGGAAGACAAAACCAGCTAAATTCCTTTAGAAGTGATCAGTGAATACTAGGAAGAAGCAAGGTAACTACTTTCGATATATTACATTTTCTTTTATCTTCCTCCAGAGTAAATTTGTGCAGGGTATATTTTTTCTGTCCTACGTCTCAACTTGAAAAAGGTAATATTGCCAGAAAAATGAGAACATACGGTCATTCTGAAAGGATAAAAATGTATATTGGTTTTGAAGCAATATTTTGTGCTGTTTTGAAAAGGTCATGTGGGCTAAGGGAGAATTAAATTTGGTTTGTTTTACTTGGGCTGCATGCCAGTATGGTATTTCAAGGTCTTGTCTTCAGGAAAATGCAGTTGGACACAAAAACAGAGGAAATGAACTTATGCATTGGAATAGAGTAAAAAGATGTTCTTCATGTCACTCAGTTATGGAATTGAAGTTGTAAAGTCTCTGTATCTGGTACTTATTTATGTCTGTTATCTGTAACATTCAGAATATTCAAGAGATTGGTTGGTGAAGTTGCTGAATCATTGAAAGTACTAGAACAGCAAAGCCGATACTCTCTATATTGGGGAAAAAAAGAAAGTTATGAGATCTTTCTCATAAAGAAACATAAGAACTTCTTCCCAAAATCTGAAATAAACTTTGTATTTGTCCCAGACTATGCAAATACAAGTATGCTAAAGAGAAAAACCTAGAAAACAAGTTTAAAACATATTCAAAATTAGATAACTTTCCAGGTGTCTTAAGTGAAGAGACCATGACCATTCTAGAAATTTGTAATGCACACTAAATTTTATTGAGATTTTTTCCAAGTACAAGAGTGCTGCAGATTTTTTTTTTTATTCCATGTTGATGCGACACCCCAGCACTCTCTCTGGTGGTGACATCACATCCATCTTTCAAGAGTGCTGGAGACTAGCTCTAGGGTATGAGTAAGGCAGGTCCCATTTTCCGTTTTGTTGAACAGCGTAAGTTTCTTATCTTACTTTGTATCCTGAATTGTATAAAACAAGAGTACTAAACTTCCTGAAAAATTCTACTTCTGGAAGGGAATGGGACATAGCTGTCCAAGCTTCCTATTTGCTCCCTTGTCAGTCTGCAGTAGATGTGATGTTCCCAAGAAAGTGCATGTGAACATGGTGTGTTGAAGGAGAGCTGAAAAATGGAAGGAGAGTGTACTCCTTGGATCATCCAGAACTGATAAAAGTGCTAATCTGAAACTCATAGACATCAACTTTGTATTACACTGAATTTACCAAAATTGTAGATTTTTGTAATTCTCTGAATAGAGAGCATTTTCATTCTGAAGGAATTTCCTATTTTATTTTTTTCATCTATATGAATATTTCCATTTAAATGGTTTACAGGACTCTAGAAACGTGGAAAACAGAAGAATTTGCTGAATGCTTGGATCATCTTTCCATAGACATTGCCCTATCAACTGAGGCAAACTTGTCATTATGGATTAACCCAGTAGGCCGCTAAGTCCTGCACAGCTGCTTGCTCACTTGTCCCCAGGGGGTTGGGGAAGAGAATCAGAAGGGTAAAAGTGAGAACTTGTGGATTGAGATAAAGACAGTTTAACAGGTAAACCAAAAGCTGCATGTGCAAACAAAGCAAAATAAGGAATTCATTTACTGCTTCCCATCGGCAGACAGATGTTTAGTCATTTTCAGGAAAGCAGGGCTCCAACACATGTAAAGTTACTTGGGAAGACAAATGTCATCACTCTGAATGTCCCTCCCTCTTCCTTCTTTTCCTCAGCTTTTATTGCTGAGCACAACATCATATGGTATGGAATATCCCTTTGGTCAGTTGGCATCAGCTGTTCTGGCTGTCTCCCTTCCCAGCGTCTCATGAATCCGCAGCCTACTTGCTGGCAGGGCAACATGAGGAACAGAAAAGGCCTTGACTGTGTAAGCACTGTTCAGCAACAGATAAAATACGGATGTGTTATCAGCACGGTTTTGGTCGCAAATCCAAAACATAGCACCATATGAACTGTCATGAAGAAAATTCTACCACAGCCCAAACCAGTATACCCGTCTGTGTAAGAAGAATGCTCACATTCTCACTTTGTTTCCAGTTTGTTGTCTGGAAATGGGCTTTTTATGTTTACGTTGTTATACATGCGTTGTGAGATTTGAGGGGGACATTTTGATTTGTTTTAGCAGCAGTCAAGTTAACAGGGATGTGAAATTGCAATCTTTCAATATTAGTGATTAAAGTCATCTGTGTAAAATTTTGTGTTTTGGGTTTTTGGAATCTTAACATTTTTTGAGAGGTGATTAAATGTAAATGCCTTTACTTTTAGTTTCAGTATCTTTGTAAATACTTTGCAATTTGTAAACTAAATTAACAGTACATTTCTGGACAGGATAATCAGAAACTGTCTGTTGTCTTCCCATGTACAGAATTTGCAGGTTTCAGATACAAAGAACTCTCAATGACTTTGATGTGAATACTAGATAGGGCATTCCAATGCTACTAGAAAATGTGTTATTTTCCAAAGACAAAGTCTTTGTATGGCATAGGCAGTGCTTTTCTAATAGAGTAATTTCATGGTAGAATATTTCCTTTTTATTATGAGAGTCCGCTGAATAGTATAACTTGCTTTAAGTAATTGCACTGTCTTTAGATAATGAACCCAAGTTCTGTCTGTTGGCATTGGTTTTTAAAAGTAGGATGGAAGGGAACCAAACTCTTTGCTTGGAGATAGTGTATGCAAGAGAGGAAATGGGAAGACATGTTTACTTCAGTCAGTTTACAACCTCTTTATTGTAGTAATAAATGGTTTTGGAAATGAGTACATATTAAAGTTTGTTCTTGATAGCTTAAAATGGGCTTAATTTCAAGTCTTTTGGAGACAGACCTACTGCTGTTTTTTAATATCTAACCTCTAGGAGAAGTAGAGGTTAAGAAGCTGAGTAGGTAGCCAGTTAGGAAGCTTAGTTTAATGCAGTTACCTGAGTAATGGATCTGGTTCCAATGTTTGGCTGCCTAAATTTGCACAGACTCGTGGAATAAAAGACAGAGTACTTCTGTTTTGTTTCAGTTGTGTTGTTTTTGGCTTGATCAACTTGCATTTATGGACACTTCAAATGACGCTCTGGCCTTTGGAAAACTGTATCTGTGTTATAATATATCACATGCATACATTATAGAAAAACTTAGTAGACAAAGCCGGTCTTATCTTTTCAGACTTTTGTTAAGTCTATTACTACACTTAATAGTATTTGGCTTTCTCAGTTTTTCAGCTGCAGGATTGGGGGCACACATTGAAGTGTTTAAAATTCAGAATAATTTGTTTGAGAGCCTAGTTAATATTTATGCGTGGAAGATGATATCAGAGCCCCACTAGGCTGATTTTTTTTTTTCATGTTTAGCTAAGAATTTCATGTCGTATAACTTTAAGCCACAGAATCATTTGTCAAAATTGACTTTCTTGATATCAAAGGAACAGTGAGACGATTTGGTTTCTATTAGTTAGGCTTTTAGGCAAGCATCCTGCAAGGTTCTTTCAATCTTCAAATATTAATTAAGCTTAAAGTACTACAGCATTCCAGAGACTGCAGTACGTTCTACCTTTCACAGATGTGCTTTTCATTGTAGAAATTTTGGCTTTAACCAAGAGTAGATATTTTCTGAATTGACAGGGGCTAGTGTTTAGCACAGATTCAAAGAACGATAATTTTTTCTACACAGCCATCTGGAATTAGCTTACTTCCTGCTCATTAAAAGCACTTGTGATTTTTTTTTTTTTTGGCTGTGTGCCTTTATCTCTCAATTTTTATTCTTTTAATATAAAATAGTACACAATACAAAAACTGTAGAATTAAAACTGTTTTTAATGCTGTTGTGAAATAATCATTTTGTCACGGTACTGATTAATTCATTATGAAAATATTATCACCCTATGCTTGTTAGCATTTCCTCCCAAATGAAAACTTGCATTTTGACTTTCAAAGGTTAATTAAGAAAAAAAAAATGAATATTTTAAGTTATATATGTAAGGTAAAGGTGATAGCTTTAAAGCAAATGGAGGAAGCAGTTTCAACAGAGATAAAATCTTTCAGCTTCAGGTCTTACATAGTATTCTTGGCTCTTTTAATTGATGTGCTGCCAGAAAGATGGATTGTGGTTATTACTTCTGTTTGTCCAGCAGGAGGAGTACAATTACTACTAGAACAGAAGAAAATAATTAAATTGTCTATGTGAGATCCTAGCAGAAAACATTATATAATTCAAATAAGACAGCACATGAGTTCCTCTGCTAACTTTGGTGATTTTCAGAAGTGCAGGCTGGAATGTTTGTTGTGATTTTGCATCTTTGTTAAAAGTGTGAAGGTTGGGAAGTCTGTATTCTTCAGGAATTATTTAGTCTTGCAGATAGTGAGATAAGACAAACAATAGTCTTGTTGTGACTAAATAGTTGCTCTCTACATGGCTGTACTGGCACAGATTCTAGACCTAGTTGGTCAATCAGAAGCAAAAAGAAATGCTTTGGCAGTATAACTTAGCTGATTAGTAGAGGGCCTTTAATCTTTTCCGCAAAAGAAGTTTTGCTGATCTATTCTGTGTGTGTTCATAAAATGTGGCTAGAATGATTGTCATAGCAAAAACAACTGAAATATAAAAACCTAAATGGCTTTGCTCTGGTTTAGTTCTATTTTGTTCCTGGTTCTGCAGTTCTGCATTGTATATTTTGAAAACATTGTTACTTAACTAATTTTTAAAGTCTTCCAAGCTTTATTGGTTGAGGGGGGTGGAAACATAAGGGAGGAGGTATTGTGGCAGTATCTGCCTGCTTGATATAGGACTCAGCTTTCCCAAGTTCAAATGAAGCGTGTTGGGAAATATTCATTAAACCTTGTGAGAATACAACAATACTTATTTGAATATTATTTATTGATGTTAATTGAATATGGAAATATGAATCATCCTATGCATTCCAAACAATTTTTTGATTGTAAAGATACTCTAAAGGAAACATTTTCTTTTAAGGTTATGAAACGACTTACAGGATGTGAGAAGGTTTTTTTTTTGTGTATTAAAAACAAACAAACTTGCCTCCTCAATGCTCTGCAAAAACAAAACACAAAAGCAATCTAGCCTCCTGTATAATTATGAGGACAGTGTATGAGTCTCTAATGAAGTTTAGAAAGTAAATACATGGTCTGTAGAAAAAGATAGGAATGACTGAGAGGGTAACACTTTTTTAAATTTAATATGTTGATGGTGTCATTTTAATGCCAATATTGTCTTGCCTTTTAAAGTCTTTTCTACATCTGAAATTATTTCAGAATTATCACTCTGGATTGAACTTTATGTAGACTATCATTTTTTGAATTGGAGTGTAGTTCACATTTTCATTTTAAACCAAAACAGTTGTGGATCTGACTTTGGAAAATTATTCGTTTAATAAGCCCAAATTAGGCCTGAATCAAAAAGTGCATTACATAAACATCCATTGTATTCATAATAAATACATCTACAAAAAGGCTTATTTTTATGAAGATCTTCTTCTTTGAATTTTTTTTTTTTTTTTTTTTTAAATTTAGCGTGGGTGAATTATTTTCTCCCTTGTACCTCTCCTTCTTCTTTCTTCCTGCAAAACCTATTGCCTGTGTCAACCTGACAGCCTGGCTTTGTTCTGTATTCTGAACTGCTTTTGTGGTAGCCAAGTTGATAGACTGGCTTTATCACCAGACTGAGACAGACATCCCACACTTTTGCACCTGAGAACAGATAAACAGGTTATCATATATTACATGAGGTTTCTTCTGTATCCCTTTCCTAAGAGAAAGATGAAGTATCTTACTATATTTTGTTAGAAATTAATATGTTATGTATATCATATTTCAGTAAAAAGCAAGATTGAATGAATGAATCTTACACTGTAAATGGAAATTTATGAAGGTTGTTTTTTTTTTCACTCTGTCTCTTCTGGAATGGATACCACAGTACTGGATTGGTTCCACTCTGTGCAGTGTGTGATGTTCTTAAAAGAATACTGTAAACCCTTGAAAATAATAACCCAATGAATGGCAGGGACCTCTGAAATGTTTTCGTGGTTTTGTTTTTTTTTTTCTTGAAACAAGGTAAAAAGAAAGTTGAATTTGGAAGCAATGATCATATCATTTGTTATGATCTTGAGCTGGACTCATTGTTTGTGACCTCTCTCTTGTATGGTAGCCTAAACCTAAAATAACAGTCCTTGTAGTCAACATGAGCATTTGTCGTAGGGGACATCCATGACAGCTGATGCTTCAAAGTGAAAGCAAGCGTATGTTCTGCCATGAGGCTGAGGAAGTCTTGTTTTACTCTCTGTCGTGGAGATTGGCTTTCTGTGGAATGTGTTTTGGTATTACCTATTAATGTAAAGATGCTAGATCTCATGGTTTTGTAATACAGCCCTCTATGTAATCCTACACTTTCTTATTCTGTACCAAGTTTCTATTGCACATATTTCTATCCATGTCGTTTTGTAAGTAGCTGAAAATCCTTGCAGTTTGACTGAATGGGTAGAAGTAGTGGTTAATGAGAGCTTAAAAACCTGTTGTAACAAGCAATAAACTGTGCGGGGCTGGGAGGAGGGGGACACAACACATCAGACCTGCATAGGAAGTAGAAAAACAATTGCAACAACCCATCTGAACTGAAGATTAGACAGAGCAGTTAGGCTGCGTTGTAGGCAAAAAGGAGAGAAGGGGGCTGCCTGAAGTGCTGCTTTCATTGTTAAACCTGTGAGTATTACATCTGTGGCAAGGCCACTGATGTCAGCCTGGCCTGGTGTGGAAGCAAGCTGCTATGGGACAAAATTCTATTGTGCCAAGAGAGAGAGTTCATGTGTTGGAGATGTTAGCTGCTGTGTGCTTATACTTTGTTGCTCAAACTGTGTAGGTTTCTCTGAGCACAAATAGTGTGATTTTTGGAGAGTCAGGGGGGCAGGCTGTCTCAGGACTCACAGTACGCTGAGATGAGTGAGTCTTAAATGGTATTTGAACAAGAGGACCTCTCCAAAATACATTGAAAGAGGGATTAATTAGTTAATTAGTGACTAGTCTTGGAGGTTGATTTTGTGATGCTTCTGGCTGGTTTTCTTAACAGGGAAAAATGCTTTTGTCAGTCCTGAGAAACAATAATGAAAACAAATTGGGATGAACTTTTATATAAAACATCATCATCCTAAATTTATAATTATTATCACTGCTGTGATTTAAATTAATTTATTTTAAGTGGTCTTTTTTTCTATCCTGTAATTCTGTTTCAAGGTAGAATTGTGAAAGTAGCTCTGTTATTAATGTGTGATTACAAAAAGGCTCTCGGTTTCTGTAGAAAAATACTGTGTGTGGTCTGTACAGATTGCTAGGTGAGGGCTCCATATTGGTTTCCCGGTCATCATTGCCTCAGAGACTTTGATTCCCCTAGGGACATGTAATGGCTGGGAAAAAACCTTGATGGTGTCACCTCTTCTCAGTAATTCAGCATCCCCCCTTCTTTTACTGTAGATGTTTTCTTCTTTTAGGGCGGAAGGAAGGAAAGACAGAGTAGTACTCCTTGGTCTTCACTTCAGTATCAAAATTTTTTTCTTTTCTGTGTCTTGGATTAGAAGGGTCAAATAGAAAATGCAAACTGTGTTCTTTACAGTAAAATTTTGTTCAGTGTTGTGTGATGTCTTTTTTTTCCTACTGAAGACCATGCTCAAGAGAAGGAAGTCCTTTGGAGTCTTGGGGGATGCTAAGAGCTGTGTTGTTACAATTTTTTTTTGTTAGTGGGGGAGCATGATGCTAGATCCAGAATGTGACTTCACTGTTGACTGTCTTCACTTACATTTTAGTGTTTTCTGTCAAGATGAGTGTGAATACATTGAAATATTTCTGATACAACAAAACAACATACTTACAAAGATACGAAGAGAAAATATTTTATATCTAGTAAAACTTGGCATCTTACCTTGCTTTTCTTTAAACGTTTGGTGAGGATGGTTAAAAAAGAAACAAAAATTAGCATTACTCGTTTCAAGATGATTTAACTTGGAATTAAGCTGTTGAATAAATAAAAATAATTAAAAAAAAAGAAAAAGAAAATGAATATGTTCTCTACATCTGCAATCCTAATAAGAGCTGGCTTACCAGTTCAGAAAAGATGAGTGGGCTTTGCTTTCTGTTTTATGTTTTAGCTGGTTAATTAGTGATTTCTACTTTTTCACTAATTATTGACTTTAGTAGCCAGTATAAACTTTTTCCTTGATTCATATTTTGAACCTTCATGGAAATAATTTAAACATAAAATCAGCCTTTTGTTAATATAATTTGCTTTAACTATTCCCCATTAATTAAAACACAGTATTCCTGAATCTAAGAGTTCCTCTTCCTTAAGTCCTAGTGGCTGAACATAAAGAAGGAAAGTTCAAAAGCAGTAGGATTTTTTTTTTTTTTTTTCATTCAGTTCATTTTTATGTTCTGGTTGTAATTTAAAGTTTACTTAAAAGGTTTTAATAGTTTCCTGCTGTGATCTGGCTTTCCTAAGTGGATGAACAGATGTGTACATTCAAAAGACAGTCTTGAGAACATAATCGTAACTTATAAAAAAGAGAATGGGTGTGTTAACTCATTATCAAAGGGTAAGATGGGGTGTGAACTTGCAGTACATCTACAGTAAATGCCATGTTTTCCTGTAATAAAAATAAGGTGCTTTATCCTTTTGAAAAAGAGCTTTAAAACTCTCTTATACTTTTATTTTTTGCTGGGTAAAAGCAGGCTTTCCAGAGCAGGTGATACAGTAAATTCATAACCTCCTCTACCCTGAAGCACCTTGGTTGTGCACCCATATCCAAAGTCATAAGCAACCACTTGAGGCCAAGATTTAATAGATGAAGATAAGTTTGTTGGATAATAGGCAGCATTACAGTTAGACCAACTGAATACAGATACTTGGGATTTTATAGGTACCATCTTCAAGCTAGGAATGTTAGTATTTTTATTATAAAAGAGATAGTGTTAGAATGAAATCTGCTGTGGCTAGGAGCCAAGATATCGAAGCCTTATAAATTAGACAGTTTAACAGAATGGCTTTCTTATGTTTGGAAGCTTGTGTGTAGCAATCTGACACTGTTTAAGGTGGAAAAATGAGGAATAATCCATTTGAGCTTACTGTATTCCCAAACCTTAAATACCTAAATGAGGTATTTTTAGCAGTATGACAAAAAACTGTTTACATGTATAAACAAAAGATTGTTTTATAATTTTAGCACATAAATATATCAGTGATTTGCCACATAGCTCAAAATCCAATGTTTGTCTCTAGCTGTAAGTCTTCTCCTCTTGGCTAGTATTTCCACTTGGTTCAAAGACTTCAATTAATTTTTAAGTGCTAATGTCTCTCTCTCCTTTCTCTCTTGTTCTAGGATGTTTTTGTATTTAGACATGAACTTGCTCTTCTAAGAATATCTGCCTTCATGGGTCTAATAATGTTAGGTGGAATAAGTGGACTCTTTTACACTCAGCTAATGGGTATTTTCACTGTAAGTATCTAATCCCTTAATTTTAAAAGTATATATTTGTTGTTTTTTTTTTTTTTTTCAATAAACTTAATAAAAGCAAAAAAGCAGATTGCATTTAAGGGACAATAGAGACACTTCTACCATGAAGCACCTATTTGGTATGTGCTTTGTCAAGATTTTTTTCTCCAAGGAAATCATAAGAAGCCTTCTAGGAAACAAGTGTCTAGTAATTCACCTATCAAGGCAATTTCCTGATGTGTATTAATAAAATAAAACCTTGCATTGTCCTGGATTGATAAAATGTACAAGGTATGTATTTTGTGGGTTTTTATATTTGTTTTTATTTTAAACTCTTATGTGCCATGGTCTCAGTTAGACTATTTGACAGTGAGGCAGGCTGATAAATCATACATTCTGAGAACACAGACTTTTTGTTAAGTATTCTAATAAATAAGCTTCCTTTCATATCTTTTCAATCACTAAGTTGTGGAATGGGATTATGTATTATGACTGGAAATTGTTACAGTCCAAATGCATATTCTGAATTTAAACGTGCAGAAAAAAAAAAACTCTCTGCATAGAAACATTTTGAGTTAAATGAATTTGGTAATTTAATAAATATTTATAAGAAGCAAGCTTTTGTTGCTGTAACATCCTTTTGTGTACATTACAAATTAATTGCTCCTAGTGAATCCTTTAGAATTATATTGAGAATCTGAAGAAAGGTATTGAACAAAGAGAGTTCGTTAGTCAGATGCGTACATATCTGAAAGAGTGTATGCTCTGGCCTGCAAGACATTTTTTGGAAACAGTAAATTACAAGATAACAGCATCTTTGTGACTACAACTGATTGAGATCTGCCTGAGATTTTGTTTTGGGATTATCAGGGTTTACACAGTAATAACTTTTTAGGTGTGTAATGGAAAACCTCCTAAGTGTATTATGTAATTCCTTTGTATGGAATAAAGGACAAGAAATACCATATAGGTTTTACTTCTGTTGGATAAAAATATAATATTGTTTATTGTTTTTATTGTATTTTCTTTCCCTAAATTACTGCGTCCTGATCTTTGTGTGACTGTAGCTGTGTATTATTTTTGTCATCTTCCAGCTGCTCTAACGGACTGCTTTCTGCACTTCCTTTCAACCCTAGGTCTGTTTACCTTTGTGCCTCTTTATTGTGTGCTTGATTTCTGTTCCAGGGTCTGGCTGACAGGTTGTCACCTCCCTGTTTAAATGCTGGCACACAAACTTTGTGTCTGTGTACTTTAGGGATTTTCTAATCCCATACTAGGGATTAGAATCGTCTTGCTAGGTATCTAGCTCAAGTGGTGCAGACATCTGGATTCTGCTCCCTCTCCCTCTAGTGGGAGAGGCAGAAGCTCAAGAAGCCTTAATGTTCAAATGCTGAAATGTGGATGTCTTTTAAGTCTCTGTTAAGTGAATGTATGAGAACGAACAAAAAGCCACGTGTTTAGTACTATGCTAAAACACAAAAATGATGCAGAAGAAAACAAAGAACAAAACCTAAACCTCCAGTTCTGTTCTGTGTGGACTAAATTTTGGCAGTGGCCATCAGCGTCTGTCCAGACACTATTAGTATACATGAAACAAAAACTCTTGAGTGTAGCTGATTGTCAGATATGCCTAAAACTTGGGACATTTCTGTTCTGACACAAGATACCAGTTGTGCTGACTGTGCGACACACATGAATTCTTAGTATGTTCTGTTACCATTCTAAGCCTTAACACTGTTAGACTGCCACCACTGTTTCAAACTCTATAAAGTGCTCAAAAGCCTCTTCCTCTATGTCGATTCTATAATATACTGTGATATATGTCCCATTGCACGTACTGAGCGGGCTACTACCCTCAACAGATACAAGCTGAAAATAGAATTTTCAATTCTAACCTCCTTTTATATGCTCAACTTATATTTCTGTGGACTGCAGAGCTGCAGTATGCCTGGCTACTGTCTTCTGTGCTCTTTTTCAACCTTTGTCAAACAATCACACCACAAAATAATTGCAGATGTGGATAAACTATATGGCCTCTGAGAGGCAGATACCAGAAGGTATAGATCTGCAGTAGGGCCTCTCACTGCACCCTTCCTGTAGCAGAGTAACTATTGTGTTTACCTAGTATGCCCAATTTTTTAGTTATTGGATTGCTGGGGAAGTAGAAATTCGTTATTGGGATCCCCATTCACACCATGCGACTGCTGTTGCATTGACCTCTAGGAGACCCTTATGACCCCTACTATTCAGTGAGTCATCTAGATCAACTCTTGCTCAAAGCAGGGTTATCTGCTTATTCAGTGCCATGCTCAGACTTCTCAGCTGAATATCTCCAAGGACAGAAATTGCACAGCCTCCCTGCTTAACCTGTTTCAATGTTTGGGCGCTCTATAAAGAATTCCTCTGCATCCACTTTTAGCATAGTTAAGGGTGTGAAATTGGTGGTGAATGAGCTGCCCTATTACAGTGCTGCTGAATGTCTTCTGTCAGTTGTGGGTGGCTACAGCTACACCTTCTTACTGTGGTGGCTACAGAAAGTGTTAGGCTCTAATTCTAGAGTACCACAAGGGGGGACAAAACTTGCAGTTTTACTGCAGGGGTTAAGTTTTGGGTCACTGTTGAGGAATGGATATGTAAAAAGTGAAGCCACGTGCCCACCCTTACACAAAAGATGTTTTCTTCTGGCTTCTCAAGACATACACTGCTAGTATTTGTTTATTTGTAAAAACAAAACAAAACAAAAAAAAACATGAAAGAAACCATGTTCATAATTAAAAGTAGAAGCACTGGATGACGTTACTTAGAAGGATGCTGCCGAAAGCACCACTCAAGTTTTTGAACATTCACTTTTTACTTTGCTTGATTTGTTTATATAGAATCATAGAATCATGTAGGTTGGAAAAGACCTTCATGATCACATCCAACCATCAACCTGTCCTCCTACTGCCTCCCTTCACTAGACGTTAGTGCCACGTCTACAGGTCTCCTAAATACCTTCAAGGATGGGGACTCCATCTCTTCTGTGGCAGCCTGTTCGAATGCTTGACCACCCTGTCCATGAAGAAATTCCTGCTAATGTCCAGTCTAAACCTCCCCTGCTGCAACTTGAGACAATTTCCTCATGTCCTATCACTTGTCAGCTGAGAAATGAGATCAACACGCTCCTCTGTGCAACCTCGTTTCAGTCACTTGTAGAGAGCAATGAGGTCTCCCCTCAGCCTCCTCTTCTCCAGACTAAACAACCCCAATTCCTCAGCCACTCCTCGTAAGTCTTGTTTTCTAGTGCCTTCACCAGCTCTGTTGCTCTTCTCTGCACATGTTCAAGCAACTCAGTATCGTTCTTGCAGTGAGAGAAAAAAAAATGAACAAAACTGAACACAGTATTCGAGGTGCGGTCTCACCAGTGCCGTGTACATAATATAATACGGCCCAGAATGATTACACAATAACAACAGAATTGGAGAACCAGTGCATATCGCAGAATGCATTAGCAATTCTTGTTTGTGGAAGCAGTACTTTTCAAATACTGATACACATCAATGTTTAGTCACATGATAGTTCCAGTTTAATCTGTCTCCTTGAGTTTAGCAACCCATCACATAGAGCAGTCATAGAGGAAGGTGCAAATTTTCGCAATCATCTTCTCAATGGATAGAATGGATTGTATGATAAATGTCCAGATATGCTTGCACAAGATCACCCCTTGTCTTCTGCAGCCACCCTGCCTTTTCCATACCCACACCTTTTTTTCCGTATCTGCAGCACAATCCTTTTCTTTCTTCTTGTTAATTCTTTCATGAGTATGGAATTGGCAAGAATAAAAAATTCAGTCATTTTGAGGAAATCTGCTAGTCACACTTAAAATGAACAAAGCTAAATCTGTTTGGTGAGGATGTGCTTATCCTGCAAGTTGTGTCAGAAAATCTATCTGTGCAGTATTTGATTGCCAGTGTTGTAGTCTGGGGATTTGCTTCCTCTGTAAGCACTTCCCAACAGTTTTGCTAGCCAGTGGAAAAGGCAGATGAGAGGGAAGCAGGTGAATAGTTTCTAGGCTTTGCAAAGACACTTCTATGATGTGTAGAACGGGGAAACAAAGAAAATGGGTGTACCCACCCACAGTGCTGAGTGCACAGTGTGGAGACATTCGTGTCCTCTAGAAGCAAAGAGCTGTGATCACTTACAGACAGCAATGTGCCCACTCTGTACTGTGCTGGAGTTACTATTTAGCATCTAGCCTTCCTGTATAAACTAAGCAAATTTTATCTGAAATGAGCTCTATTTAAAATAATGAATTAATGATAAAATTAAGCTTAATTTAGTATAAGGTACAGATCAATTTTTTTTTTTTTTTTTTTAACAGCAGAACACAATCATTAAAGACTAGTAGTGCAGATTTGAGGTTAATTTAAAAGAAATTCAAACACTTGCAGGCATAGACACGCACAGTTAGAGCATTCATGTTACACTAATTGCTCCATAGCAATTCTTGAGAGCATGCACTTCAGAAATCGCTGAAGCTACGCAGGTGTGTGCAAGAGAGGTTGATGAGAGCATGGGCCTTTTGGAAAAGGTGTAGCAGAGCAGCAGCTCTGTTCTTCGTACTTGTGCTTGTACAGAAAATCAGACAACAAACATTTTCCCGGTTCCTGCTCCATGCCTGTGTTTGCAGTTTAACATCAAGACAAGATCAGTACCACAGATCGTGGATAAAAGTTGTTTTTAAATAATAGGGACAATCAGCATTGCAGCTCTGTGATCTACACTTTGAATGATATATACTGTTGCAAGGTGAAACTACTAAGTTCAGGTTTGTTGGTTTTTGTCTTTGTTATTTACTTGTATTTCAAATTCTGTCAAAATTGTATTTTTGGAAGGAAGAATAAACTCAGTATTTATCTAACTTTGACCCTTTTTGTGGCAAAACTTTTTGATTCTCCATCAGGTAAACTTGCTGGACCATCATTATATAATTTTCCAGAAACCAAGCTAATAGTTTCTGTTCTGTGTCACTGAACAAAATCAATACAAGCAGCTAAGGCTAACTTTTTCCAGGAATACTGGATGTGCAGATTTTAAAAACCCATAGTTCAAAGTTTTCCAGTATCTTGTACATCTAAAAAAAGTTTTCTGTTTACTGTCAGTCACATAGAAGCAACTTTGGATATGAAACTGTAGAGTTTTCTTCCTTCTTTAGTATCATCAGTAATAAAGAACTAGTACCTGAAATGATACCTTTTTGCTTCAGTATTTATGGATGGTTTCCACAATATGATGGCTCTGCTCAAATGTAAATGATTGGAATGTAGCTTTATTATGAAGCATGTTATGTACACAAGTTCAGAGCACTCTTGTGCTTGTACTGATTGTTCGTGTTTACAGAAGTAAAATTACTAAAAGTTATTTTTTTTTTCCACTAGAGCAAGACAGATAAAGTTGAATGTGTGGAATGATTTTTCATGAAGTGACCTTTGTATATGGCATTTTTCTGAACAGAATTGGGCTTTACTAGAATTGAGCAATTGTATCTTGACAAGCCATATGAAGGAGCAGGAGTTTTTTGTAAGATTTTAAGGAGAAATACTGGCATTTTCTCCTCTTTGATAAATTTTTTCAGACATCAAAAATGTTGCCTAACTCAAGTAATGGAAAGATATACCCAGTATACTCCGATATGTTTGAAACAGGGCAGTAGCTAAAAATAGGAAGGCATATTATGAAGTGCAGGTGACATACTCTTCTGTGTGTGCTTGTGCTTGCCAAAATCCAGTGTTGCTGTGCCATTGATTGAACTTCTGTGCTTGTCATTGTGTAACTCTTGGTTGCAACAGTAGATCTATTATGTAAGAGTTCTTAAAATAAGAAAAAAATGTGTGTAATCTTCTGTTATCCTCTTTCATGTGTGTTCAACAGATACTAAGATGCTTGGAAAGAGTGTTCTCTCTGGTAAAAATAAAAACTTGTGTACTTACATTTGCCTCTTGCACAGAGACTGTTCTTAAGGCTGTACTATTTGTGAAGTGGCTAGCAGACCGAGTTACCTAATATGCAGTAATCTCTCTGAGTATGTATACTACCTTTCTTATTGTGGTATTACTGCTGGGGTATCATGAACACACTGCTATTTATATCTCATCTGGAGGTCCAGGCAGCCAAAGAGCAGGGGAGGTGACTTCCCATAATGAGAGGAGAGCAGCTGGTTGGCAAAAACTGTCCTTAGAGGAACTTTTGACATGAATTATTCTCATGAAGAGAGGAGCAGCTGAGGTTGCCACTTTATACGAGATTAGTGCTTTCTCCCTCGAAACTAGCATATGTGAAACACCCTTTTAGCAGAACGGGCACATGGCTCTTTTCATCTTTCTACTGTTGCTTTCCCAGAGCTCTCTTTGCTTTTACTCTCATGATCATCCTGAATTTTAGCACTTCTTCCTGCATATAAAACCAGATCTCTCTTCGGTAACTTTTATTTGGATACTTCAGAGAAAGAGGTATCTAAGTTCTCTTTCATTCAGAAGTCTCTGAAATGGGGAGAAAGTCTAAGATCTTAATTTAGAAGATCCTCTTCTTAAAATCTCAGCATAAAAATTAGTCTTCTTACTAACAATTTTCATGCTTCTGATGAGCTGGGCGGCAGAAATCATTTTCAGCCATAAAGAAAGCGCAGTCTGATGTAATTTCCAAAATTGATCATGTGCTTATATTGAAGGCCTACTTATCTTCAATGCCTGACACTTGCTTTTTCAGTCCTCTATTTGCTGTCATTACTTGTCCTGCAAATTTAATCTTCCTTAACAGGACATAAGCCAGTATTCTTAGATTACTAGGCAGCACAATATTTTTCAATGACTGCTTGAGAAGTAAAGGCAAGCTTAGCATAAAACAGTAGGTTAAAAAAAAAAAAAAAAAAAACTGCTACTGAGAATAACATCTTTTTATTATTGGTACCCCTTGCTTCAGACTACTTCTAGCTTGGACCTCCCATGAGCAATTATTTCTCTTTCACCTCAATCAATTTTTTGAGATGTTTTATATATTTGGTGGTTTGTCATAAATAGTAAAAATAGTATTTATATATAAATTATTGTTTTGCTTGAGACAGTTCCATTTCAGAAGTTTTTAAATTTTCCACAAAAAAAACATCCAAAACACATGCGGTCTTATATAACTACTGCCTATGCCTGTTAATGACATTGTACTGCAATAGCAAATGCAAAGTTTGTCTAGAAGGAAGTATTTTGCATTTATATAAGAGCAAATCTTGAGGAGCAAACGTTACTTCTTTTTATTTTCAGTCACTTTTTTTCTGTAGTTATCCACACATCAAGTAATAAAATTTGATTAGAAGCTAAATCAAATGATATCTGGAAACTTCCTTCCTTTCTAAAGACATATTTTCTTCACTTTTTTTTCTAAAGAAATCCTCTCATTTGATGTTTTCTATATGCAACAGGCACTTGTTTTCCTAAAAGTGCATAAACACCCTATTCATTCATTAATCGGAAAAGGCGTAAATTCACCTAGGGAAAAAACAAAGTATTTTTATCAGCTACAGATTGCTTCAAATTTATTATTGCAAGAGGTAAAGAGCAGTAATCCAGGATCTTTTAAAAAGGTAGGACTGTCAGATTACTTGTGGGTATGGTAGTACAAGACTAACCCTGGCATTTGCAATTGTCTCTTTTGCTCACATTCCATTTCTGCTTTAAGAAAGTACTTCTTTATATCTTTCACATCACTTCAACAGTTAAATTATGTTAAAAAAAAAACAGGTTTTCTATTGATACATTAAGATTCTGACATATCAGTTATGTTTGATCTACAAGGTATTACTCTAGTACAAGTAATAAATAGTATGGCATGGCCTTTAAATAATGCTTTCTCTGATTATTTTGATGTGTTGCAAAGCAACACTTTTTTCACACCTTTTTTCATATCTAGTGAGGTTTTAAGTTGCACAAGACACAACTAAGTAGTATTCAATTTGCTGACCTGTTTTATGGCTGGTACCTTTTGCATATGTGATCGTTTCTTTCTCTCAAGCTCTGTGCTGTTCTTTATTTTGTGGGCTGCCACCTGTCTGAAGCAATCAGCCACTTCTGTCTTTCTCTTCCTCTGTATAAAAGGAAAACCCCATCTTCCCATGGATGGTGGAAGGTAACAGGATAATCAGTTCAGCAGTGATCCTCTGATGTCATTGTGGGAGCCCTGTAAAAGCGGATTATCTGTGACCCAGATAAAATAATTAGAAATTACTTGGACACTTACAAATAACGGATCTACTAATCTCATTTCCAAAGTTAAAAAAGGTCTGTCTCTCAGCATAACACTACCAGATGTTTCAGTTAAACAGCATCCTTTGCAGAGACTAATCTGAACCCTAATTTTAAAGGATTACCTTTGATTGTTTTTTATTTCAAACGCTAAATGGTTTGTGTTTTCATTTTCCCATATGTTCAAACAAACTATTTATATAGAATTAAATACATTTTCTTCATTTTCCCAGCATAGTCCATCAAATGTGATTGTGATTTTAAGTGTCAGTACTGCAGAGAAATACTTTTCTTTAAAATTATTTAGTAATTACCTTGTTTCTTTGGGGCAGAACTATGTAATGGATGGGCTTTTATAAATTTAATAGATACCATGTGTTCCTTATGTAAGGTAGCGTATGTATTATCATAAACTAAGTGGACAGTGACTTTATTAATTTAATTAATGCTGCCAGGGTTTCCTGTTAATTAACGGTTTGAATGGTGTACAGTGATATGCCAGTATCCTGGAGCCTCAATCCTGTGTGGATGTGGTAGAGAGAAATTTCCCTTCATTTGCCTTGGGGAGGATGGAAAGGAAAATAGTCTAACAGCTGGTGTTCAACAGTCTGTCTGGTGTACAATATGATGCCTATCCACATAAATTTTTCCCTTTAGAAGCATTTTTAAATGTTGATATTTGTTAAGGACTATCTTGTATTGTTGTTGCAGTGTTTCTCCTTTTCACCTTCAAGTAGCAAAAGTATTTCAGTAGTATTTTTGTTGTTCTAGTAAACAGATCTATCTCAACATGAGCATTCTAAATTAACAATACATATGTTTTAACTTCTACTTACCATGACTGGTACTTACAGTGAATATATAGTGAGGAACTTTTTTTCATTTTGATCAGGGTTTCATTTATTTTCAAAAGAAAAAAACACCTTCATTTTAAGGAAATGGGAAAAAGATGGAAGTTGTACAAACTGATTTTTTGATATTTTTATCCCAAAGGAATATTTTCAAGCAGTCAATAGTCTTTAGGATTATCATTTCATTTAATAACATCATGCAAAATGAAATGTAAGTAATTAATATACAAGTGAAAAATTTAAAATTCCTTGTGGAATCAGTAAGTCAGACAAAATTTTAACAGAGATGAAGTACAAAATAATGAAAATGTGTGTGGAGTTATTTTATGAATAAAACCAAAGTCTGTTAAGTTCTTTCCATATTTTGTAGTGTTGATCCATTGCTGTTTAATATACAGCAAGCACAAGTGATGTAGTTGTGCTAAAATGCTTTTTGTCTTGAGAAATAAGTATCTTATAATTAAAAATATTTGTAATCATATCCTTAATCAGATAATCTATTAAATACTGTTTTGATTAGTGAATTAATAAGGGCTTTTTCTGTTTTTTTTTTTTTCTTTTCTTTTCTAAACATGGCAGAAATTTAATCAAAGAACTATTAATCCTCGTAATTAAGTTTAGCACAGAAGAAGTTGGGATTGGAAGGGGGAAATTAGGATTCCAAGGCAAACATATTCTTCACCTGGTTATGATAAACTGTAGAATACAAAGTAATTGCAGAGGGAGAGCAGAAGGTATGTGAAGTATAAACCCAAATAATGGTTTGAAATTAGAGATATAATGGAAAATAAGTTCATACAAACCTTGTCTGTCTGTATCTGCCCTGTTCTTATCCCTTCTCCTTTTCCTGTCTCTACCTTTAATCCACCTATAGGTAAATGTCCTATTAGAAGACTGCATAAAGTCCTATAAATTAATTGGTGGGGAATTAATCATGTCCTGGTCTTTGAATGAGATTTTGTTTGTTAACTGTATAAAGTCTTTTGAATCTCTAACTTATTATTCTCAAATAGACTAGGAATTGGTTTAGCTTTTTTAATGAATATATCCTGCCAGTCTTAAAAGTCTATTTACTTACCGTCAAAATAAAATACCAGTTTCTTTAAAAAAGGTCTCTCTCTCTATTTAAAATGTAAGAATAAATTCAAGTGTAAAACATCCACTTAGCAAAAGATCTCATCTGTTTTTAGATCACTGCATGGTTCTAGGTTTTAGGTTTTTAGAGAATGCTTTTATTGAAAATCATTATTTACATTAGTATTAAGGAGCAGTGTAACTTAGAAAATTTATTCAAAGACATTCTATACTTTGCAGAGAAACAAAAATGTCCTGCCAAAAATATCCTGTTCATCACTCAGGGAAGAAGTCCTGTTACAACTCAATTATTTTTCCGAATAATAAAAGAAGTACCTTTGAACGGTTGAAAATAAGTAACTGTAATAATGATGTCTGAGTGTTCTCAGGACTGAGTACATTTCGTTAATATGTTGGTTGTCAAATTCAGACATGAGACTATTAAAATGGCTTCTGTATGAGGAAGGACAACAGCTAGCCTTGCAATGTGTTTTTTTCATATTATTTTTGTCTTAAGAAGGTATTGGTAAGTATCAAGAAAAATAATATATGTGTTTTTGTCATGTATCTTGCTGTCGAACAGGCATCTGCACCTAACACACCATGGATTTGAAATAGATTGAAGAAAAGAGATCTGTTTGTATCACCTTCTGTGTAGATGTGCTCCTAATTTGTTGTCATATGTTTTCTTTTCGTTGAATCCTTAACTAATGACAAATTTAGTATGACAAATTTAGTATGGCAAATCTATTTAACAAAATCATCAGAGCCTAGAAGAGTACAGGAATGTTCCTTAGATATAACATAATGTAGCTTTATTTCTCATTTTGTACACAATTCTCTGATTTAAGAATTTAAAAACACAGAAGTAATTTTCAGGCTGAACCTAACTGATATTGATAAAAGTAATCATGTTTTCTTACATGAGAAGTCAGGATTAAGAAAACAATGTTGAAAAGTGGCTGAATGTAAAATCCAAACATAATTAATGCCAATAGGGGAAATAGGGGAAATTTCTGAAATAGTATTCTTTTTGTGAGGTGCTCAGTATTTGGTATTCCTCAGTTGCTCACCTGTCATTTCCAAATAGACAAGGAAAAGATGATAGGTAGAAGGAATAAAAAACAGACGGATTGCTCAAACAGAGTGGCACTTCCATATAAAAGCAATGGCTGCAAATTCAGGAAGGCTTGCAAAGTTCTGTTTGTTTTTCCTCTTTCTGCGTTACCGTAATTTCTTTCTGATTCTTGTATACTAAGTATCTGAAAATACCATATTAAGAAAGCATGGCTTAATGCTTGCCTTCTTCTAATGCAAGTATTAAATAAAGCTGTATTGATTACACATCACTTTAAGCAAGCATATAAGAAAAATTGAACCAGAGATTGTGGCTGCGTGCTTTGGAATTAGTCCTGTGAGTTAAGAATTACTGCTTCTCCTTTGGAAAATATGAATCAGAGGAAAATACTCTTTCCATGTGCTTTCTCCATCATAAATTAGTTCATGATGAATCCTGTCCTATAGCACAGTTTGTTAAATGGTGTGTGGGATCTTTCTTAAAAACCTCTTTTCTGATGCAGTTGGTTATGCTTATTAAAAATATAGATGTGAAAGATCTGTTCCTCTTAGTAGGTAGTACAGGTGCAAATTAATCTTAAGTTATTCTACAGAATTCAGTCAGTGCTCTTACTGCCTCTTCATTCCTCTCATAATGGTCTTAGCTGTTGCAGTAGCTTACTTAGAGCCAGCAAGCTGCTCCTACAGACCAGTAGTAAGTCCTCAAGGAAAAAAAAAAATCTGTATCCCCTCAGCAGAATCTGAACACTTTGCCCTTTGTCTCTCTTTTTAAAGTTATAAGTTGTTAATGATTTCTGTGTTTACTTCTAATTTCTTTTGTCTTTTTCACTAAGGTAATTTTTTTTTTTCTCTTAATTGCTTTATCAGTGGGTATCTCTGAATAGCCAAAGGCAGGAACAATAGTTGTTTCCAATTTGGATGATGACTTTGGGGGTCCAGGTGACCCATCATGTGAAATTAATTAGTTCTTGGTTAGTCAATTTTGTCTTGTACAATAGCGAGTTTTGTATTTTTCTTGAAGATAGAGATTACTAGGACTCAATAGACATACCAGGTTTGTTCATACCAAGTTATTTTCAACTTCTGGATGAGTACCAACTCCACAAAAGATTTTAGCATTAGCTTTGAGTCTTAAACAAAATAAAACAAAAATAATTCTTAGCAGTGCTCTATTTCTATTAATAGTAATAGAAGCTGACAGTAGATGCAGACAGCCAAAGCCTCTTAGGCTGAATGCAGTAATGCTGATGTTGTAACAAACCTTCGTATACATTAAATACAAGAGTAATATGGATATGATATTCTGGATGAAAGCTGTTCATGAGATGTGTTAATGAACAGAACACTTTTGTCATTCAGAAGAATAGTGGTTCTTCTGGTCCTCCTTCTGGTCCTCCTTTTCTTCTCTGAAAGAATTCGTCTCCCTCTCCTGTCTCCAGAGGGGCTGCTGAGTTTTCTGGGGTGCTGTGAAGTTTCACTTTCATGTGAAAAGGTAAATTGGTTCACTGTCAAATGAAAATACCTTTCAAATGAGCCCAGCTGTTTGGCAATAGTGTTGGGGGTGGGGGGGAAGCACTGGGGGAAATTGGTTTTCTTAAGTTAGTCACCAGCACTTGTTAAGTAGCTAAACTTTAGAGACAGATGTTTCCTCCCATTCCTACAGCACTAGTTCACAACTTTTAAAATGTGTAAATTTTTTTTAGTTCTGAAAAGGTATCCCAGAAACAAAAGATTCACTGCTTAGTCCCAATTCCTTTACTGTAAAGCCAAAGGATGATAAAGTAGATTCTGGCATTTTAATGCAAGAAGAAGGAAAGAAGGGAGGATTTTCTTTAACTTCCTATCCAGCTAAAATCCTTAGTATGTGTTAAAGGTGTGGAAGCTTGACAGTCTTTTCTTACAGCCATTTTCTGCAGTCCCTATTTTAGTGCTTTGACTTAGTTCATTAATGTAATGGGTTGCATTTTTGACACAAGAACACCCTGAAGAACATCTTTCAGGTCTCAGCGCCATGATTACAACTAAAAGGAAATCA
>VXAA01000323.1:177397-188460 GCA_013399115.1 Anseranas semipalmata | reverse complement strand
CCCGGCCCCAATCCCCAAACTGGGAATTCCTCTAAAAATCTCAAATAAAAAGCTGTAGTTAAGGTATTACTTTGTTATGTTACTGTTGCACCCAAAGCTGTTTTAAGATTCCTTTTGTGAAATCATAATGTAAATCTTGATAGATAGAAATCAATTATAGCATGGACTAGCATACTGCTTTCTATGAAATTCATTAGCAATCATTGCTTTCAAACATACCAGTATTATTTTGTACTATCAGGTAGACAGCTTTGAGTTGACAAGAGATCTCCTAGAGATGAGATATTTTTCTGGTTACGGAAGGAGCATGTCATGAAACCACTGTTATAACCTCACTGAAATGTCATGCAAGTAACATCTGTGCTTATTTATTCATTTTTATTCAGAAAGCTGTGTGTGATTTTTTTGTGGTCAGTGAAGAAGGTGTTTGTTCTGACAAGAACTGGATAAAAAGCTTGCCCAAGGAAGCAGAATATTCTTTGGCTGTGCAGTCAGGTCCTGCCGCAGCAAGGAAAATGGCTTGTGTCTTCTAATGCTTTCCTGCTACCTGTGGAAGGTGAGGGGACGGAAGGCAGGCTAATACAGTAGACAGGCCCATAAGGTAGAGAGGAGAAGCAGTTTATCTATGGGAATTGGAACAACAGACATTATTTACGATCTGTTGCCTCCAGTCCTGTCCTCTCTCACTCCTGAGCAGTTGTTCAAATTCACCTAACGATGGTGCCAGAATGGATTTATATAATCTGCTGTGGGCATGCCTTTTCTGCAGAAACAGGGAAGAACTTTTGCATTCTGGTGGGTTGGTGTGAGAATAGGGGACTTCTCTCCTTTGCCATGGTGAGTCTAGAATTCATCTGATAGGCCATGGGGCAGAATTAATTTTTTTGCAGTTTAGCAAGCAGTAAGGGATCCTTTTCCGGAACTAATCATAGCTGGGAAGCGGATTTAGAAGATGAAAGTTTAACAGGGGGAGTTGAGGCCATCTATGTCTGGTGAAGTAGGGAAGCAGCTTCCTTTACATTATGTCCCACTAACATTTCACCATTCCCCTTCAAACATTTATGAAAGAGGGTAGCAGAATCCCAGCAGTGCCTGCACTGAAATGGATGCACTGATGGCAAGAACAATCAAGGAGCACAGTATGGTTTTATTGCTAGGTAGTGTTTCCAGATGACTTAATGAAGTCGCAACCTAATTAAACCGCCTCCCTTGTGCCTGTGTATGGCTGGGACAATAGAGACAAGCTCTCAGTTTCATTCAAATGCTAGTGTAATCTGACAGGTACGTTATGTACATGCCTAAATCAATGAACAGTGAAGGGAAATATCAAACTGCCATGAAAAGAAGATGGAACCATGAAAAATACTTAAATTATTGTATTTTGGATCCAATGAATAATTTTGAGACATAATGAACTGTGCCTGTGCTTGAAAACACTAATACTACTGGAGTTAAAATTGAAGTGATACTTATCTACAAAGCAAGCTTTTTGATTATATAGTGTGAAAGTGAGAGAAAAGTACCATTGTTTGTAGTTTTAAAAGTTTTATTTGGAGATGATCTAAGCTTAAGTTGATTGATTAGTTATAAAACTTTGTGATTTATTAAATTAATCATGTTCAAGAAAGTAAAGTATGAATTTAGTTTACTGTTAGCTGCAGGGGTGCCTTCATTCTGGATATTACTTTGTTTTTGCTAAGTTTTAAAACAACCATGTTTATTTTTAGTATTTACCTCTAGAGATTATGGAAATGACTAATATCTTCTTAGTGGTGCTGTTTGTATTATGATACTCATGAAGATGGCTGTTTCAAAACTTCTTACTAGTTCCTACTTTTCAAAATATTACTTCTGTTAATGGTTGCATTTTACTAAGTTAAGGTATAAATGTATTTAATTCCTGTGGTTATCTCAGTGGACTACTGCAACTCTGGAATGAGTGTTTCTGAAAAGTATGGCAAGAGTTTACTTTGTACAAGTACTTCTAAATGTCCCACGAATTAATTGTGATTATCACAATTTATTTTAGCCATAATAATGCTGTAAGTTTTTGTTGATATTCTGTGGTGTGTGCTATCATAGCAAAACTACACAGTATAGTGTTACATCATGTTTGTAAAAATCATTTAACAGACTGAATAAATTTGTTGTGCATATAATCTCACAGCTGTTTACAGCTAATATGGAGTAATGAGTAATATGAGTAATACATATGAGTAATATGCAACCTACTGGACTGATGCCAAAGCACTGTATGCTTAGAATTGATTCCCTGCTTTATTTAGTTACTTTCCTAATGGCATATTAACAGTTAGGAATATAATGAAATAGTTTTTCACTCTGTTTTCTTTTCTTCAACAGGATACTACAAGTATAGAAAAAATGTCAAACTGTTGTGAAAATGTGTAAGTGCTGTAAAATGTCTACAGTTATTTGCTGAAGGAGTAGCTGCTTTTTTAATTGTGTGAGAGAGAAGAGGAACTGAAAGCACTGTTAAGATTATTTCGCATGTTACCATGTCCTGTACTTGCTATCTCTAGCAGTAGCTCTCTAATCCTTTAATATTGGTTTTATACAAAGTAGCCTCACATTATTCTTTTTCCTTCCTTATCAATAGTAAGTGACACTATATTTTCTTTCAAAAGTACAGGTCAAAAACCATTTAATACTATGTTCTTGACATACATTTCATTGATCCCGAGGTTTGCCTCTGCTTCAGAAGTTATCTTCAGTTGATTGATGACATAGATAATTTCTATTTTCCAAAGTTAAGTCTCAGCTGCAAGCCATAATGAAAGAAAAGCTGTATTTGTGATGCTGGGACACAATTCATCAGAGTCCAGTAATGGATCCCCAGCCAACCTGTATTGTTTTAGCTGACTGAAGTGCACCATGGGAGTGCTGTCTTTCACTAATAATGCTGTCTTCTGTAGATCGAGGCCCCGAAAGCCATGGCAGCAGACCTTCTCAGAAGTTTTTGGCACTCGCTGGAAGATCCTGTGGTTTATTCCTTTCAGGCAGAGGCAACCACTGCGAGTTCCCTACCACTTTGCCAATCACGTCTAAACAGATGGATGGTGGGCACAGATGGGTCCTCCATGCTGGAAGTGTGTTACAGGTTTTATGATAATAGGACTATGACAGTCTTCAGGTCAATTAAAAGCCACCCACCAATCATAGGCATCACAGAGTGCCCTAGGCTTTATTTTAATAGTGGTCTTGATTCTGTTCTGAAATTATTACAAGTTGTATGTTTAAGTTTAGGCATATTGACTTTCAAATTAGCTTTCCAAAGGGATTTCTGTTGTCTTTGAGGTTAATAGCAAAAACAAATGACTGGAATGCAGTGTTACACTGTTTGATAATACTGGCTCTTTCTTTTGATTTTTTTTCTTTGGTAGGAAACACTGAAGTTTACACTGATTGTTAGCTTTCTCACTAAGTGTCTTATTTCACATTGAATTTTTTTAGTGTTTTTATCAGTAGATCTTTTTAGATAATATTGAGGTCTTTTTTTTTCTGCTACATATGTTTAAAATTCACTTATACTGCCATTTATTTATGATGCAAAATTTTAATCATGCAGCACTGCACTATAAAAGGTAACATTTAAAACAGACAGATTTCTTCCTAAACCTTTCTCAGAGGGGTTTTTATAAATGCATGTATATGTATCTGTTTATATAGAGAGATCTTAGAATTGTCTTTCTGCATAGATATGATCTTTGTGGAAAATATTTGTGTCTTTATGTCAACAAAAGCTATGAAATGTCCCAGGGTAATATATGCAGATGGAAAGCACATTTCCCCCAATATCCTTATCCAATATCCTAAAATTCCTTGCAATAATTAAAAAAAAAAAAAAAAAGTTGTATGGTGCAGTTATATACATTTTATATTTTTTCTTCTTTAGTCATGATTAGCTGCAATTGGTTTAGGTGTTTGTAAATGGGAAGTATATGTGAAAATATTTAAAAACATTTATATATAAATACAGATATTTGCTACTAACATGTATAGTAAAGATTACTAGCTGATTTAATAGGGTATTATATTGATGTACGATAGCTTGTTGTATGGAAGACCTTTATGTATGGAAGTACTTAACCAAAGAAAACATCCTTAAGATTACATGTGGTAAAGTGACAAAGATTCACAAAGTACTGGCTTGCCTTTACTGTATCTGGAAAATATGTAATTTATTATAGCCTTGTGTATCTGTACAAACACTAGCACAAAATATTTGTGATTTTTGAAATTTCTGTGAATTTTAATGAGAAATTCACAGCAGCAATGTTTTCAAGTTATGCTGCTTACAGTGTTTCTTGTGTAGTCTAACAGGGCAAGGATCCACCTTAAATGACAGCCAAGCAACAGGATAATAAAAAGGCACAAATGAGGGTGTACAATACGTAGAATGGATTTGGAGAAAATTTACAAACAGTCATTCAGAATGAATGGCAAGATTTGTCATGAATGCTGTTCCTAATCAATTTTTAGATCAATTCTTTTAAAATCTTAATAGAGTCACTACCTGTGTTGGGTGTTCCTTTATCGAATTAACAGATTTTGACGATGCATTGAAATTGTCAAAAGGTTCATCTTAAAAATCACTTGAATTTTAACATTTTGTAAACTTCAAACATTTGAAGTAACTTTAGTTCTTCTCTCCCTTTAAAAATGGATACAATACTTCATTTAAATTTTGAGCCTAATGTTCAACTATTCTTTTTCCACTGCATTTATAAATGTGAGTTCAGAATTTAAGATGGTATTGGCAGCAAAATGTAAATGAAGGTGAGCTTCAAGAAAGTGGATGAAAAGGCTGGACTAGCACTTGATATTAAAAAGAATGTGTTTATACATTATAAAGTAAATGCNAATATATAATTTCTGACAAGCAAGTTCTCTGTTTCTATTTGTTTTTGGGTTGAGAGCAAGCAGTTAATTGCTGTGGAGATTTGGAATGTGTTATGTATTCTCTACACTGAAATATGCAAAAATAAGTTGTCACACCTCTTGGACAAGTTGAAGAAGTGCTGCCTTTTTTTTTTTTTTTGACATATAAAGCACAGCTGGGGGTTTTTTGTTTTCCTTAAACATTTGCTATTTAAATCAAATTGTTTTTTTTTTGCTGTTGCCCAAGTCAGTATCCTCNTGGTTTTTAACATTTTAAAATAAAAGCTTTTTTCATTTTTTTTTTTTTTTTTTTTTTTTTTAAGTTCAATTACTATGGTCTCTGCAAAGCACATAGGGGAATAATAGCAATCAGTTTTGGTTTATGTGCCAATATTTAAATCTGTCATAATGCCTTGATGCTCATTAAGAGAGAGGATCAAGAATGTAACTATTTATAATACATTCATTATGGGGGCATATAATTATACTTTCTGATTTCTAATATCATTCTCTCTGTTAATTTAAGTATATATGGAGAACCAAAATCTGTAATATAGAATCAGCTCAACTGTAGGAGCCTCAGTTATAAACAGTATATTTATTTATTTTTTTACATGATATGCAATGTAGTAATGAGACCATTGAAATTTATCTGTGTTGTGGGGATAAAAATCCACACAAAGTCCAAATGTAATATGGTATACTTTGTTCTAGTACTCTTAAAAAAGAGGAAGTATGAAACATAAAAACCGGTCCTGATAAGACACAGATAGGGAATAAACATGCTCTGAATGGACTACAGAACATACATATAGACATCGTGCATTTATGCACATGATTAATAGTTAATGCTGAAGAATTTTTAGGCTCCGGATATTAGCAAGTATTTGGTCTTCTCTGAGGATGCATACTATATTAGGACTGTGGTCTGTCAGGCTAGTGCTTAAATGCCGGGTAGCGCCTTTCCTCTTATTCTCGAAGTGCCCTCTTTTGGCCATATTATGCAAGGACAGTTGACTCTTGGTCCGGAGGAAGGATGGTGCCCAGCTGTCATTCTGCATTATTGCGCAGTGGTTATCTGGAGCAATACTTGCATGGCTTGGGTGTGTGTCTGTGCTGGTGGTGGGATTAACGTCTCAGGACCAGGCTGCATCATAAATAGACAATGTCTTGGGCCTGCCTCTGATGTTGGGTAGCATGGGGGATTTTTCTAGAATTTTTTCAGAATCAATCGACTTTCCTTCAAACAATGAACTATACATTATAATTTAAATTCTAAGGCACTTACTCAAATGACACAAAGAAGAACCTTGGAGCTGAAGTATCAGGTATACATTTAAGAAAATGATGTTTATGAAAATCTTGCCTGATTCTCAAATGAAAATGGAAAATGTCTCAGATTCACAATTTCTCAAATGTTTTCATATTGTTAGATTTTTTTGGTAAATGTATTGTTTCTTAGACTCCCATTCACCCTTAACATTAGGAACCTATATACAATGTTATTTAGGCAGCTACTTTATTTTTTTATCCCATTTTTGAATGTGTGGAGGAGAGAAGGGAGAATTTGTATACACAATCATTTTCAGTCTTGAGGAGGATTCACGAGTAAGAACCTAAGAACTTAGTGGAAGGATAGGTTTTGAACTAGGCAGCTTTCTGCTTGTCTTGAATCTAAAGTGGGTGAATGTGAAGGGAAAAATAATAAAAGTGCAGTGGAAATGAAGACAGGACTAAAACAAGTGTTTTAATTCTTTACCTAAATTTACCAAGTTAAGTGAAATTGCAATGAGCAGGTGTTATGCAGTTTGAGTATCCATGCCGTCATTATACATGTCTTTCAATGTTCATTGTACAATTGTCTGGTTTTATTCAGCAAATTATACTTTTAAGGAACAATGAAAGCATGCTTTGTTTTGTGCTATAGCAGGCCACTGTGCACCAATGTAAAGAATGTAGGTGACAAAGACAGGATTTCAGCAGTACTGTGAAAGAGAATCTTTTTCAAGACCATTTTGCTTTCAGATGAAACATGATAATAAGATGGGTTTCTGGTAACCTGAAATTGTTAGTTAATATAAACCACCTTTTTGTAACACGTCATTTACTGTATTTGGCCAGCCTTCTTGCCAGTGTTACATCACTTGTAGCAGAGAGCTGCTGTCCTGCATTTGAGGTTGCTGTCACTTAGATGTATTGTTTAACTATTTATTGTTAATCTCCAACCTTTGTCTTCACCATGCACCTAATTTTGCTGCTGCTTACAAATAAGAAACCAATGTAGCTTTATTGGAACAACCATATCACAAAGACAAAGCTTAATACTGTTGATTGACTCTTCTCAATTTTCCAACTGGAAATATCATTGCATTCCTTAAAAGTGTTTTCTTTGTATGGTGGAGTCTTGATCTTTCTGGACAGAAAATGTTGCTTATTCTAAATATATTCCAATCAATAATACTGTATTAGTACCTCTAAACTCTTCCTAAAATAAAAAATGTTTTTACACGGTATCTGCTTCTGGAGGATGAGTTGCATAAAACAATGTGGATATTTATTAGTATCACTTAGAACTTCTCATTCAATCCTGTAATTCTACAGTTGTTATATATGCAAGAATAATAAATTGATTTTTATTAGCATTGTGTATAAGAAATACATTTTTATTCACAATCTTGCAACCGATTGAGAGTTAACTGTCAGAATACAAAGGTACTATTCTGTTTTTTGCTTTCAAGAAATTACTAGTATTTTCTTGGCAGCAAAATATTGTATCTGATGTTGAAGTCTGTAGACAAAGATTTGAACCTAATGAAGAGATCCAACTGAACATTGTACCTGTCCGGCAGTGCTAATAGAAAAAAATATTAGAGAGCTTTGTATATATGTATATAGCAGAAGCCCAGCATATGAGCTTCTTAGGTCCTGTCCCTCTTCAATCAGACCATTCCCCTCTGAAAGTATTTTTTTTTTCCTGCCCTCAATATAAATTGCTGTTAGTTATACCAAATAGCTACTTTTGTAGCTCTCCGTTAGCTCTTAAATGAGGTTGAATCAGTAGTGGGCACGTGGTACTGTTTTTCAAGTCCTGGTAGGCTTCAGCTTAGTGTGTTCCCAACTGCTAGAGGTAGAGGCTCATTTTACTGGTCTTTGAGATTGTCCCTCAATGGCTGTTATATTTTGTGGTGTGCTAACTAGTGTGAAGTTGTGAAGGACCTTCTCAGCAATAGGTCCCAGATCTCTAGAAGCTTAATTTGCACTTTGTTGTAAGCAGATGACTTGCTTAAGTTTGGGTAAGTTAGTTTTCCTGTTGAGTAGTTTTTATTTTTAGTATTAGTGACACTGAATAGTTGTGTCTGAAAAACAGCAAGTTAGATTTAAAATAACCTCAGTGTGTGACTTACAGGTTGAAGCTGTAGGTAGTGTCTCCTATAAAATCAGGATAGTAATATTTCTCATTTTGTTCTGGACCTTTTATCCAATGTATTTGCTGTTTGACACAGTATTTCAGTAACATGCAAATGAGAATGTTTTCAAGAAACATTTGCTTGATCTAGGAAGAAATTCTCCTTGTGAGAAATTCTCCTTGTGATTTATGTAAGAGATCAGACCTTTCTAGGTTGTAGTCTCATTTACCTGGTCAAAATCACTTCTGTAGTAACAAATTCTTTGCCACATAAAAGTTAGTACTTTGAATGAGTTCTGTTCATGCTTCTGCTCTCAGTCATTTTCAGCTGTGATGGCTCTTTTCCTGTCTTCTCACTCAGCACATACCAACATAGAGTAGTCCTACCTAAAACCACATTTATCTGAGCCAGAATAGAGACTATGGTAGAGTACCCTGGAGAGGTATGGAGATAGAGATTTTTTTTCTTTTTTTCTTTTTTTCTTTTTTTTTTTTTTTTTAATACATAATTTCTGACAAGCAAGTTCTCTGTTTCTATTTGTTTTTGGGTTGAGAGCAAGCAGTTAATTGCTGTGGAGATTTGGAATGTGTTATGTATTCTCTACACTGAAATATGCAAAAATAAGTTGTCACACCTCTTGGACAAGTTGAAGAAGTGCTGCCTTTTTTTTTTTTTTGACATATAAAGCACAGCTGGGGGTTTTCTGTTTTCCTTAAACATTTGCTATTTAAATCAAATTGTTTTTACTTTGCTGTTGCCCAAGTCAGTATCCTCTGACCTAAGCCAGTACAAGCAATGTTCTGGAGCAGCCACAAGAATATATTTGCAACCAGAGATCCATAGCTCTTCTGTCAAAGAATTATGTTTTTAAGCTTGGACCGGTTGTGAGACTTGAATTCTCACATACTTGGACTTTTTAAGAACTCTAATCTCCTACGGATCACTCTTTATGAACAGACATAAATGCTTTAAAACGTATGTTCTTAGCTGTTCCTCAGGTATTATTAATATATATTTTTTTATTCATCACTTAATATTCATGGTTAATAAAACACCCGGGGGAATGTCATGACAAATTTGATTGAATGTGTTGAGGATACAACAACTACTAGTATTGGTATGGCCATAAAAATAGAGATGCGATTGTATACTTTACAGTCATTAGCAAATTACGTATAAAAAACACAATGCTATAAATATTTCTCTATAAAAATATTTCAAATCTTTGATTAAGTAAATTCACTTATTTGAAAATAGAAAACTAGAGTACACAGGCATTTCAAAGGATGGTTTCAGTGCTGTTTGAAGTTATTTAAAACAGGTGAAAAGTGACAAATTCCTGCTTGGTATACTGTTTATATCAAAATAGAAATACCATTGTTACTACTATGTCAGGCACATCATTTTTATATTAACTGTTATATATATTTTTTTAAGGTTATCAGCTTTAATAGTTAAGAGTGCAGAAAATACACTGTGAGTCATCTCCTGCATTAATAAAGATAAAATTAATTATTTCTCCTACACTAATTAATTGAACATAATTTTAAATTAGTCAAAATATCAGGACTTCAAAACTTTAGAGTCAGAGAAGTGCCGCTGGAGATTGCTTTTGGGAAGAATCAGTACTTCTAAATACAGTGTCCAGACTCATGCAACATAGTGCCTTACTCAATACTTAAGAATGTGTTGTTCTTCAAAAGATTTTTATACTACTTTCTCAGAGGTAGAGTATTTGATCTTCAAGATTCATTGACAAACTTGCATCCGTGAGCTATGTTAGGCCTGTGAATTCAGTCCTGCTGAAATTGCTCAATGACATTCTGTGTCCACTTTGCCCAACTACAGTGGAATGATTGAAGTCAGCTGTTGCAACAAGGGCCATCTATGTATTGCCTGTGTAACTGGAAGAATTATTCAAATTTACAGTAGAATACATGCTTTTTGAGTTAGAAGATACTAAACTTAAATTGTAATGTATGTGCATTTGTGGGTGAATAGATATTTCTGTGCACATTCTCAAGACTAACATTCTGTAGATCACAATGTAATTTATAGATTGAAAATTACCACGCTGTATCCTCAGCTTCAATCTGAGTGCCAGGTAGCAAAATAATACTGATTTTTTAAAAAAATTAGTCTGAATTTTGTAATTCTCATGGGCATATGATTGAGTTATACTAATTTGTTGTTTGTTTAATCTTGATTGTTTTCAAACAGTTCTGAATAATGTTTACGTTGGACTTACAGAAAGTTATGAGGTCTAATACAGGTTATGCCGGAATGGGTGATGCATGAGGTGAATGGCTGAATAATACCAAAACAGGAAAACTTACTCTGGTATTATTTTAATCAAATCAAAAGGTCCAAAAGTATGTCCAGTATATTGTCTTTTATTTCTCTTTCTTTTGTTTATTCATGTAATATTTCTGTTTTTCTTTTATGATTGATATAGGTTTTGGATTGTTTTTTCATCCCCATTGAGATTTCTTATGTATTTTATTTTTAGAAATCTTATTTTTAAATTAAAAAAAAAAATCTATTTTCTCCTCTGGGTCTTATTAACATTGGTTTAAAGTTGTGTAAATACTTTGCTTTTATTTTCCAAATCTGTTTTTAGATTTTCACAATTCTTTTTTAAATGACTGTCATTACTCAATGCTTTTTATATTACAAGATTAAGCTATAATCCCCATTGATGGCTTTGGAAAACTGAAGTCTGATAAATCATTGAATAGTTAGTAAAGTACTTATTAT
>VXAA01000323.1:141754-171845 GCA_013399115.1 Anseranas semipalmata | reverse complement strand
AAAAGACAATATAACTTCATTTAGCTCCCCTGTAGACTCCTTCAAGAAGAGTATTCTTGAAGGTGTCAAGAAACTGCAAACCCATTGCTCCATCACTTACCTTGGCTGCTTGATCCTTCACTTACCTTGGCTGCTTGATCCTTCAGTTTATCATCATTTTCCACTTCCAGTTTCTTACTGTGCTCTTTTCCAACTTGAAATTTAAGGGTTTCATTTGAATGTATTGGATTTGTACCGTGCCTTTCTCTGCTAACTGGAAGAACGCCTGTCCAGTCAGTGTTCTCTTTGCCTAAACTTACTTATAAGATAAAATTAAGTTGCCTTTCAGCCATATATTTCTTTGATAATCTAAGTGAATGTGCACTTGAAGTCTTACTGAAGGGGATTACTGAAAAAGTAGTTTTATTGCAGTTGTGATGGCATTTGAAAGAAAGTGACAAGTACAGACACAATATTTCATTAAAAGCCTTTTTGTGGTGAGTGCCACTCATTAGGCAACTCTTTTAAAACTTTGGCTTCAAAATTATTTAGGCCTGGCAGCATTTAGACTGTAGAAAGCGTTGCTTAGCTTTTGTCCTCGTCACTGATAAGCACACTGCTCTTTGTCCCTACAGCTCAGACATCAGATTATAGAGGTCCAGCAATAGATTGTCTAGAAGCAGGAAAACATGAAAAGCTGTGCGCGTACTTTTACAGACGCCTTAGAGTGACTGGGAGAACAGCGTGGGGCCAGCAGTTTCAACACAACATTTGTGGGATACTTCTCTTCTGGATCAGCAGCGTGGCCGCACCTCGAGTACTGTGTTCAGTTTTGGGCCCCTCACTACAAGAAGGACATGGAGGTGCTCGAGAGAGTCGAGAGAAGGGCAACGAAGCTGATGAGGGGTCTGGAGAACAAGTCTTACGAGGTACGGCTGAGGGAGCTGGGGCTGTTTAGCCTGGAGAAGAGGAGGCTCAGGGGTGACCTTATCGCTCTCTACAGGTACCTTAAAGGAGGCTGTAGTGAGGTAGGGATTGGTCTCTTCTCCCACGTGCCTGGTGACAGGACGAGGTGGAATGGGCTCAAGTTGCGTCAGGGGAGGTTTAGGTTGAATATTAGGAAAAACTTCTTTACCGAAAGGGTAGTTAGGCATTGGAATGGGCTGCCCAGGGAAGTGGTTGAGTCACCATCCCTGGAGGTCTTTAAAAGATGTTTAGATGTTGAGCTTAGAGATATGGTTTAGTGTGGGCCTTGTTAGAGTTAGGTCAGAGGTTGGACTAGGTGATCTTGGAGGTCTCTTCCAACCTGAACGATTCTGTGATTCTGTGATTCTGTGATTCTGTGACTCAGGCAGGGTAGTGACAGCACCTAAAATGACAGAAGTTGAGATACCTGCATCACCCTCCCACACTCTCTTTCCTTTTTCAGCGGAGGGCAACACTCACATTGACTGTGCAGTGCCAGCTCCTCTCATAAATGGGTGCACACTCTGTCATCAAGGCTCTTCACAGAGTCTGCAGCACTTGCATTAACTACTCTTCACTGTTATTCTTACTTACTTGCTGTATATGGTTTACATGGCAAGATTTTGGTAGCCAGGGGATCTGCAGGGGTGGCCTCTGTGAGCAGAGCCCAGCAGCTGCCCCAGGTCAGATCAGAGCCAGCTCCAGCCGGCTCCAAAAGGGACCCGCCGCTGGCCAGAGCCGAGCCAGGGAGCGACGCTGGGTGTGCCTCTGGGAGAGCAGAGCTAAGGAAGGGAACAAACTGCTGCGCCACAGCAGCTGGGAGAGAGGGGTGAGAAGCAGCCCTGCAGGCACCCAGGGCAGTGCAGCAGGAGGGCAGGAGGGGCTCCAGGCGCCGCAGCACAAGTTCCCCNGAGCAGGGGCAGAGAGTGACCGTGAAGGAGCGGCGGAGACGCAGAGTTAGGGACTGACCGCAGCCCCCATTCCCCTTCCCCTGCACTGCTCGGAGGGAGGAGGTGGGAGAGGGTGGGTGGGGGAAGGGGGTTGTAGTTTGCTTGTAGCTTCTTACTGCTCTAGTCTGCTAGTGTTAGGCAATAAATTATACTCATCTCCTTATACTGAGTCTGTTTTGCCTGTGATGGTAATTGGTAAGCAATCTCTCTGTCCTTACCTCAACCCATGAGCTGTTTTTTGTCTTATTTTCTTCCCCTCTTCCTTTGAGGAAAGGGAGTGAGAGAGTGGTTGTGGTGGAGTTTAGCTGCCCATCAGGGTGAAACCATCACAGTTGCTGCATGCTGCATGCTTTTCAAATACCGTCCCTTCCATTACCTTATATTATACAAGTCAGAGAAGGTTGGATAATCCACTGCACAAGAAATGGCCATATCCACTGGTCAAATAGTAAGAAATTTGGGCTGCCTAAAATCCAGGTCTGCATAGGCAAGTAGAATTCGAAGCACTTGTATTTTTCAGCTCATATTGATAAACTTCTTGGTTACACCAATGACACACATCTGGACTGAGAAGAAAGATCATATTAGGAACTATATTTAGTTTTCTGCCTTTGATTTTGGATTAAGCTAAAGAGGAGAGCAGCAGATGAGTATGTCTTATGTGACCATGTTGAGATTTAAATTTATTTCCTTTTCAAATGTTCGAGCTTTAGGTAAATACCTTTAATATTGAAACTGCTTGCAGGGAAATAGAAAACATGTTTCTGCATCCAAACTGACTACTCTAAACATTTGAATATTTGGGGCACATTTCTATAACTAAATTTATATACAGCATCTGTATGGGCTGGAGAAGAATTCTGGTAATTCACCACTAATAGACAGGGCTGGAAATTTTAACTGCGTGTGTCTTCACTCACTTGCAATAAGACATCTTCAGCAAACAGAGTGGATAAGAATTCTCCAGTGCAAGCCTTTAAGGATCAGGTATTTAGCTTTATTTCAAGTGTTAAATTCTGGCACTAAAACATCATGTTATGGTTTCCTTTTCCTCCTATTGTAATACCCCCACAATACAACAGATGAGAATTTATCTTCTTTAAGACTACTGAGATACAGGATCTCGCACCCTGGTAGCTATGGGAAAATAATTGTACAGGGGCAAATACAACAGATGCTATCTTCATATCTTTAGGTAGGGAGAAGCTGCAGCAACATTTATGGACAAGGAAAGGAGATGCAATGTGTTTTTCACCAGTCTGTGTATTCTTGGTCTTCAAAGAGTCAGGGACCTCACCTGAAGGAAAAAGTGTTTTTTGAACCCAGTGGTGTTTACAGGTTGGGAAAGTTATGGCACCAAGTCAGCCACAGCCTATCAGGCAGGGACGCGGACATGGGGGAGATTACAAGTGGCAGCGTATCTCTACAAACTTTCTTCCTTCTTGCTGTCCCTCCATACAAACAAACATCGAGCGCCTTCCTACATATCTCAGAGCACATGTAGGTGGGAAAAGACCTCATAAAGTCAGGGAGATAAAATTTCTCACTGCCATGGTAACTACAGAGGAAACAGTTCAGCCATGAAGCTTGGTGGAACTGGCTTCTGTGCTGGTATTGGGATGGGAGAAACCTTCTCTTGCAAAGGACGTAGCTAGGATAAGAATTATTTTCCATGCAGGAAGCTTAGGCACTGGTCTGCCTCCAAGCAAGAGTTGATAACTGCAGGATTGTAAAATCCCCTGTAAAAGAGGTTCTTTCGTGAAAGAAAAAAATCTAAACTATGAAATTCTAATGTGATTTTGTTGATGATCTTCTGAGCACTTAGATGAAGTCCTCCTACAGGATCAGTTCAGCAATATCTGTAGCTTCTCAGAAAAAGGTGAAAAAGAAGGAATATGAACATGTGAGCACCATATACCTTTTTAATAAGAATTTAGGAGCGTAGACTAATTTAGCATCTCAGGAGCATGGTGTCCCTCTGAGTATCGGCCACACGAACATAGCTTTACCTGCATCTCTCCAGGGTAAAGATATGAATTACAGAATCACAGATATGTCTGAGCTTCAGAAGGACAATGAATTAAGTAAGGAATTTTTCAGGATCAGATTTATAACTGCGGCAAAACACAATACAACAAAATTGTTGCACAGGTAATTTTGAGAGTCAACAAGATGTTGCTGTGAAAAGAGAAACAAATCAAAGATGCACCAGATTATTCATTATTCTTGAAGAACAGAGCAATAAAGCAGGCTTAAGTGTTTTCGACCTTCCTCTTACAGGTGGTACATGAACTCCTCCAGAAAAATAACACCAAGAATGAGTGTGCAGTCATCCCTTGCTGCAGGAGAATTAAATGAGACAGAGATGCTGAGCAGAGCTGATATATCTAATGTATTACTTTCCAGCAGTTGAGAGTTGTTTTGCTTTGCCATTCATACCTTCCCTGCATGCCAGTGACCCTTGATCTAGTGTTCTAGGTTTTGTGGATTACTACTTAACAGTAATAGAAGACTATTCAATCTTCACTTTGTTCTTTTGATGGAGACCTCTTCTGATTTTATCTTCCCTCTCTCTTCCTTCCTTAAAGTGATATTCCTTTAAAAAAACTAAAGCCTTATGCCTGCAGTTATTCATAAGAACCGACTGAATTATCAGTGTTCAGTTTACAAAACCTATGTAGAGTTACTCATTATGTAATAACATATAGAATATGTAGAGAATAAATTATACAGTTATACAGGAAGAATTTTGCATTATATAACAGTTCTACAGTACATCTCAAATGAAGCGAATTAGCTTTTCTACCTATATAATTTCAGTATGTGTTGCAGATCAAATTCAAAAATATTTTTGTAATTCTTGTCCTATGTTTCTTCTCATTTTTCTTGTAGTTACAATCAGTTCAATGATACAGTCTTTACTGGTGATGGAAATTGTAACCAGTGATTTTAAGTCTCTAATCACCTTAAGCCTCCAGTAATATAAAACTTTTTGTCTAGTTGTAAGAGACTTTTCAGTACGGGGAGCTGATAGTAGCTCTAACTGATCCTTTCATTCGGACTACAACTTTTGAATAGGTGTAAGACTGAATGAATTCTAAGCTTTGGTGAAAGTAGCATAGTGTTCTTCAAACCAATCAACTACTAAATGAAATGAAAAAGATTCAAAGCATAAGTGAGGTAAAGAGCCTACATGAGCACAGTTCATCCCATGCTCCTCAAATACCAACAGGAATTGTAGAATTAAGTGTTACAGTAGAGTCATAGTAGACTGTCCCCGCTCTCTTTCTGCTTGCCACATAATGCCCAGCTGAGGCTAGCTGCATGCTTGTTCCATGCTGAGATGCTGTGAAACCAGAGGTGGGAATTGTTACACCCAGTGGAAGGCTACAGCTTTATGTGTGTCTGTTACTCTGAACTCACCCATAATGTTAGACAAGTTTTAGGCTAAGCTGGTGGGGGTGTGTGGTTTTGCTACAAACCAATAAACTAATGAAGCAACTGCCAGAGGCAGAGCATGGAAATGGAAGAGAAATATGAATATTACTGTATAATAAAAATAGTGCTAGTTAGTGGTTTATGTATTTGCCTTGAATTGTGCATAAAAATAATGAGCTTTCTGATGTTTCTAGGGCTTTCCAGCTCTTATGCCATTGATTGCTCCATTTAATGAAACTTATCAGTGGTCTGGAGCTAAATTTATTAAAGATGCTAATAAAACCTGCAAGAAGTCATAAGACATTAGTTCAATTAATTTAGAATGTTGTTGGACTTCTAATTTTGTGCTGATTAGATCTAGATAGAAAGTATAAACAATAGACATTTTTGTTAGAAAATGACAGTTTGTTAGACTTTTTTGTAAGAAAAGTTTTGTTTTTGAAGACTTTCAACACAGTGTTTTTCACATGTTTGAGTTGATCCATTTTCCTCCCATTTTCTCACTCAAAGTGATTTTCTGCTCAGTATTTTTTGAAATATCAAGTTAGGCACACAGCTCTGCTGCTGGCAAAATTATTCTGAACTGATGTTTTTGCAGCCCACAGACCTCAAGGTGCCCAAATCAATCATTTTCAACATCACTGGAACCATGCTTGTTTTAGTGCAGTAGGTCTTTATCTCCACTATCACTAATGCTCCCTGTCTGCTTATCAGTTTGTCTCTGGTGGTCTTGTATGGAGCATGGAGGTCACTACGTAGTGCCTCAGGAGAGGCTTGTAATGTTAACATCTGGCCACAATGAACTAAGTAAAAACTATTTATATTTATAAAACTATTTACAGGTAAAAAGAAGTAATCTTTTTATCATTAAGTTCATCTTGGTTTTCAAGTACTAGCATTTTTGTTGCAAACAATCCAGATTCACTCATTAGTTTGTAAGGAAGAAAGCTATTGAAAATAATACATCAGTATCCATTAATCTGAGAAATGAGCCATTAATTTCTGAAATGCATCACATTTTATCATTTGATCAGTTTCTAAAAGGATTCAAATTTTATCACCAATCAGTCAAACGTAAAGGGAGCATATATAATACTATTCAAGTAAGAAAATTATTGGCATGAGGAAATCAGTGTACATTTAAAGGGAAGAATAACCATAAAGCTGGTGAGACCAGCAGGAATGTCATTGCATCACACAAGGGCTAGATAAGGATCATGCACACAGTCCACTACTGCAGGTCAGGAAGCAAGTAGCAAGTGTTTAATCCCTCATAACAGGATTGCTTGAAATGATCTACCCATGCCCTGAGCACTTGGCAAAGAAAGATTTCAAAATGTGAAATGCCTTGTCCATCTCATTTTGCTGGGAGCTTGAAACAAGAGTTCTGACTATACATCCCATCTGGGGGCAAACGTATTACCAAAGACTTTCTAACAGTGGTGTTGGCTCTGAAGAAAGTGCATCATTACAGAAAAAGTTTTGATAAGTCTTTAATGAAACATGGCAGGAAGATGTGCAAGCTAGCCATACATTCACAGGAAACGTAGAAGTAAATATGGACAGGCATTTAGAAACAGGAAGGGCTGAAGTTGCATATCTGGTTTGGTTTAATTTTCCTGAATGAGACATGGACTTTCCAGGCTCAACAAACTATTCCTCCAGGGCATGCTGCACAATTTCTTCCAATGACAAAATGCTTCTGGTGCAGAGCTGCCTTGAGAGGTGCAAGAAGCAGTACGATTGCCAGCAAACCTGCATGTGAAGATTAGTCTCTATCCTTTCTGCTACAGTCAGTTTGTTCAGACGCATTTGTTGTGCTAAGCACAATGCCTTGGAGTTTCGCCGTGGAGCTGCTGACCTGTGAAGGGTGCATCATGTTGGGGGACGCCGCCCGTTCTCCTCAAGTCTTCCAGAGTATTCCCTAGAGAGCAAATTTTCAAGTTAAAAACTTATTTCAACTCTGACAAAACTACAAGTACTTAAAAGAAGATGATGTAGCTTTGATGGAGTTGTTGGCTTTCAGCCACAGTCTTGTCCAATTTGGTCAGACTTCCCACATCCAGGCCTTTTAAAAAACAGCATAATTTTCTTTGTCTGAATATACTAGCAAGCCAAATTGATATCTGTAGTCTTTAGAGAGACTTCTCATTAAACCGTAGCTGCTGTTTTCTGAAGAATGAACTCAAAGACTATTGAAAAACCACAGGTTAATATTAGATCTGAGGTGCATCTCTCTCTGGATATCCTATTTTAAATGCTCAGAAAAAGAGTCAGAGAAAAAAAGAAAAAAACAACTGTTGCAATTGAAGCTAGCATGCATGTATGGATGCACATGAACACTTCCACAATTTTGGAGAAGTCTAAACAAAACTACTACTCTTCCAAGTAGTTCTTGACTTAGGCTGAAAAGTGTATGGAAAAGAGTAGTATTTAGTCAAAACACTTATCTCAAGAATTACATCTCTTTTGTTTGAGAAAGCCAACAACAGCAAATTTCCTTATAGTAATTTGTGGGTGATTCTGAATAAAAGAAGGAAGAAACACTCGTTTTCTTAGCATATTATCACTCCAATTCATGAATTTTCAGGAGAAAAATTATGGGAGTGGTAGAAGAGAAATTTGCTTTCTCTTAAAAGACATGTAATAAACAACATTAAAGTATGTCTTAGGGGAGGAAAAAGGTAGTATCAGTGTATTTGGGAGAATATTAATGAGGCTGCTCTGTTACACTCAATGCCCAGTTGTCATTGTAAGAACTAGTAAAGGTTTTGGCAAACATATCAGACGTACCTGGAATTATAACTTTAAAAGTTTTTAAATGCGAAGGTCTATATTGTATCACAAAGGTAGCTGAAGAGAAAACCAGTGCAATGTAAGCTGAGCTCTATTTATTTACCATGTAAAACAGATGGAAAAAAGGCAGTAGAGAAATAATTTTTGGGGACAGTAACTGCAGGTCTGCTAGTTTAGCGAGCGCTTTGAGGACAGTGCTATCTCTGCCCATACTTTTTGTGTAGTTTTTTCACATAGGTCAATGGGCATTTGAAGATAGGAATCTGAATCATTAACTAAATACCTTGTTTTGATCTTAATCGCACAGGGGGGCTGGTGAGGTATTGAGATGTTGCATTTAGTTTGTCTAATACGCCCTTGGGATGGTTAAGTTGCATGGGTGAATTTAGTTACATAATTGTATTAAGGCCTTTCAGAAGCAAGCTTTAAACTAGTTTCTGCCAAGAGCTCAGAACAATTTTCAGAGAGATAATAATTTTCCCAGGTGGGCAGTGAGGTAGATTTTACACTTCTTCCCATTTACACATAGCTTGTTGTTCTCTGCCAACAGGAAACCTCTCCTCTCACTGCCTGTGCCCTGTCGGGACAATGAACTGAGAGCAACGGGGCCAGCTCCTCCTAGCTGTGGCATCACTGAGCTCCTGCGAAGTCTAATGCACCGTGCTTGCTGTTTTTTCATGTAAGTACCAGGCATTGCTGACACTGAGCACGTGTGCAGGGGTACCTAAATCATATGCCTATAGTCATGGAGATAATGAAAAATCTTAAGGGAGATAACCCTGGCCCTCCCCTCTGGCAAGAGGCATATAGCTGCTCGATGTCCAGTGATTCTGCAATTAGTCCTGCACCAAAGCTCCAGGTGAAATATGGCTGCACTGACCCTCACACACCTGGCTTGCCTACCATGTTCCAGCTCGAGGAATATTGGCCTAAAATTGTCATATCTGTTAGGACAGAACCAACCTACTGGCTGTCGAGCAGAACTGAGCAGGAGGTGATGTGCTGGTGCCCACCCCATTGAGGAGAGGCTAATGGCAGGTGCAAAACTTTGACAACTGGACTGACACTGGCCTAAAAGTCCTGTTAAGACACTGTGAACAAATTTCATATACACATTGCTCCTGTAACTCCTGCATACTCCTGCATGGGACTAACAAAAGGGACAGCACTGCAGCAAGATGGCAAAATGGCAGCTGAGGGCTGCATTTTCCTGCTAAACCTTCATTGCTTATGGTGCCCCAGGAAAGGCGAGCAATCAGCTTTTTTTTTTTTTCTTTTCTTTTGGACAAATTTGCAGTGAAGACAGGGGGGAGGGGACCTGATATCCCTGGAGCCTTGTCGCATAGCTAGTGCCAGTGCCCAGTGAGCACCAAGCGGGCGGTTTGCTCCTAGTGGATAAGGCTGTTTTGGTAGGCTCCGTACTGGAGGTGTGCTGTAAGCAACGAGCGTGCTCCATGTCCAGTTACAAAAGTGGAGTGTATTTGATGAAGCCTATCAGTATGGCAGTCTCTTCAAAGAGGAGGTGAAAAGGATCCGTCCCTGCTTCTAAGGAGATCTTGAACAAGCAGCATAATGACTTCCATTTATTGCCAGGCTTCTTAGCACTTAATCTCAGGGGACACAATTCAGATTTCTGTGGTTCTAACATGGCTCTTGGGGATGAAATTCAACCCACAAATGAGATGGATGGAGTATTATCCTGTGCTAAGTGCTAACGGCCACCCTCCTTATGAAACAAGGGACGTAGTGAATAAAGAACACTTGTGTAAGAAACACAGTTCTTAAATATCAAGCAATTTTTTGGAAAATGGCAAGTGTAACTCCACCTACATCTTTGAATAATAGTTTTGCTTTAGGAAACTTTTTTAGAAATGAAAAAAAATGTCACACACTGCATTCAAAAAGCTGAATTTTTAAAATAAAACTAACAGGCTGCTAGAATTCTATCACTTCAAATTATTGTGCATTGGCTCCATTATTCTGCAAGATTTATTTTAGTGCAAAGAATGTAATTGAAGCATTTTCTGCAGCTGGTTTAGAACTTAGAAGGGAACCCTTCAGCTCTGGGCGCATCTCCACCACTCTCTGCCTCCTGCCCAGGCTGTAAGGTACTGTAGCACACAGGTGTATATGTAAGCTGCAGCAGTTCTGTGGATATATTGAAGTGATATCACTATTAATTTTGCAAGTTAAGTCGTCATGTTTGACTCTGAGTTTGACTGATTCATACTTTTTTAAAACTATGTGGTTTTCACTTGAGTGTTTGGCCATATCTGCTTTGTTAATTGGCACTCAGCATTTATGACTTCAAATCATTACTTGCAAAAAATAGCATAGTGTTACTTTCTTTCCTGAATGTCACCAACCAGTGGACCAGCTGTCCAGTCTTTTGGAAGCCCCCTTGCCTGCCCAGCTGCAGCTCCCAATGCCTGTGCTCAGCAAGCAGGGGCTCCCCAGGGGGCACTGCCTCCCTCCACTTTCCATCAGTTCCAAAAAGTGCTGTGCTGGCCCAGGAAGACTATCTGTCAGACATTTGTGATGGAGGTTGGACATTAGGAAGAGGTTCTTCACTGAGAGGGTGGTTGCACACTGGAACAGGCTCCCCAGTGAAGTAGTCACTGCACCAAGCCTGTCTGAATTTAAGAGGCGTTTGGACTGTGCACTTAGTCACATGGTCTAAAATTTTGGGTAGACCTGTGCAGTGCCAGGAATTGGACTCGATGATCCTTATTGGTCCCTTCCAACTCGGGATATTGTGTGATTCTGTGAAGCAAAAGGATGGGTTTTGGAAAGACCTCCATGTCAGTGTTGATTACTTTCAGATATGTCACCACTGTTGGTGGTGGCTCCTATTAGGCAGGGCTTGGAGCTCTCCACAGTCCTGGACGTACCATGACACTTCAGTATTTTGGAGCTCCAGAAAAGAGGAAGTATGTCTGTCCACAGGAGAGAAACTGCCAAGGTGGAAGTGTCTGGTTATAAAGTGCCTGGCCATAAAATAATCTGGTGAAGCACCCGGTAAGAATGCTGGTTTTCTTCACTCTGCCATTCAGCAAAGATGCTTTTTAGGTAAATTCTGCCATGGTTAGATGTTTGTTGTTGTTGCTGTTGTTATTTGAAAAGCCTTATTTTTCTCTTAAATTACATCGAACAGGAAAACAGAAAGGCTAAGTGAAGAAAATAGCAACTGTTCCCCCCACCTCCCACTGCTGCATTACTGAATGAATCATCAAATTTGTATTTTCTAGGGCAAATAACTCATTTGACAACAGTGGATTTTCAGGCTTCTGTAGCTAAGTGCTGCTCTCTTAGTAGGATAAAAAAAAAGTCCTGATGCCATAAAGGACCTTTCTGTGTGAGTTTATGTGAATGGGTTCTGTAGGTGCCTATGACTATGAATGGAAAATATTTACCAGAAAACAGCAGGGGAAAGAGAGGAAAAGTGCATGCTGAGGGGCAGCGTGTGAAAGTCTCCCAGGATACAGTTCTTTTGGATTTCCAGGAACAGATAAACTCTCGGCCAAGCAGGGGCTGCCAACCAGGCCATCAGCACACACTAAGGTGGTGGCTGCTGTGTGCAAAGACTCAGGGGTCTTTGTATTTTATTTTTTGTATATATATTTATATATATGTATACATACATATATGCACCTGGTGGAACAAAGGAGCTCTCAAGGGACTTTCTGAGCATCTACCCAAAACACTCTGGTGTATCAGTACAACTTCTCACTTCAGAGTGAGCAGCTGGAGCTGGTGTCCCAGCTTCAACCCAGCACTGACACGTGTATGCAAGTGTACATGTGTGTGTGTGAGAGAGAGCTGTGTGTGGAAATAAATGAATGTGATGTGCGATTAGCTTTCTGCTGTTAACACCAACGGATGGGTCCATTGATGGCTGGCCTAGAAGTTTTCCTAGGAAATATAATTTGTGATAAGTGTCTGCCCACGGGTCTATTGGCTACTATGGAAAGGGAATTGTCAACACTAGGAGGGTCTCTATATGTCATAGGTAGCCTCAGGACACTAGGCTGTCTCTATCCACCAGTGACAAAAGTGCCACTCTAGACTTAAAACAGCAGTTTTTCAGATTTTTTTTCCTTCCAAAGACAATCAATAAATTAAAATAAATTCAAGACCATCTCAAAATCTGAATGTTGATCTTGTTCTCTGTAATTCCTTAAATCTGTAGTCCTAGTTTAGGTCTCTCTTCATCAGCACTGCATATCCTCCAGAGCAGCATACTGCAGCATTCTTTGTCTGAGCCTCTCTGTTAGTAGGTGTTGGGAGCTTATGGAAAGAAACTAATTGATTCCTGTGGGCTCATTAAGAGTTGTGGTGTTCATTAGCTCCCTCCTGGATGGGGAAGTTGCCTTGAGTAGTCAAGACCTGAGCCAACCTGAAGAAAGCAAACCTTATGAAAACCCAGGCTGTTGGGGAAAAGTCAGGCTGGCAATTATTTTCTTAATTTATTAAGAAGACAGATCTCTAAAATTAGATGATCTTGCCTGCATTTTATTTTGCTTAAGCTCTGTAGGAGCCAGGTTTCTGCTCCATAAAAATTTGTATTTTGACGTCTTCTTTCATTCCTTCAAAAATGTGGAAAAGATGCTTAGGAAAGAATTAAATAAAAAAAAAATGGGGGTCAGTCAGATCATATGTTTCATTCCAATTTTCACGTGAAAAATTGAAGTCATTCCAGCTTTAAAAAAACCTTCTATCAAAATGGAAGTTTGAATAACCTTGAAGTGCATTTCTGCTATGTAACACGCAATGCAATACACTTTTGCCGAAGTCAAAGTTTTCCTCATAAATTTGACTTTTCCTAAAGGCCAAAAAAAATTGCCCAGTTACGTATTTCTCCCAGTGGCACATATGACTGTATGTTCAAGTAGTGTCTCACAGCACTTTTAAGATCCCATCTGCAAAACAGGCATGCCTGGAGGATGGCTGGCCTCCCAGCTGGCAGGAGAGGGCACGGCAGCAGCACGTGTATGGGAAGCATGCACTGACCACCGCTGCAGGCACTGCTTTTTGGGTGCCAGAAATGCCCATTCTGTCCTCAGCCAACACAAGAAAGGCAACAGGCAGCAACAGAAGGGGGGCTCATCATTAACTCTGTCTTCCCTGGCTGCAAATAAAGCAAGCATCCTCGTGCCATTTGTGCCTACAGGAGATGCACAGTCTTCCTGAAGCTTCAGGAGACATGATCCTCTGAGACGGAGCAGGCACTGCTGTTTTAACACGTTGGTCACAGAGGGCTTGGTAGAAGAGGATGCTGCAAGATCGGATCTGCTGTGGGCTGGGTGTCTGAGAGCAGCTTGGGCTCCCTCGGCTCCCTATGGCGCGATAAAACGTTTATCCTCTTTTAAGCACGGGGAACTGTCTCATGATTACCTAACGTGTGGGCTCCCACTGCCTGCCGCCACAGTGCTGCTGGGGATTTGTCAGCTGCCCTGGTAAGGCTGATTAGTGGCTGAAACAGTTGGTGTCTTCATCTATGATCAGGCTTCAGTGGGTGTGAAACTGCAGAAAATTCATCCTGCACGTTATTCCCGGGTTTCCGTGCTTTGGGAAGCAAGTTTGTTGGTTGCACAGTGCGTGCATGAGAGGGCAAGCCGGGAGGCTGAGCGCAGAGCTGGGGCGCTCCCTGCCCCAGCACCAGGGACGTGCCCGGTCCCCAGAGCTGCAGGGCGACCGGAGGAAGGACATCCCCAGCCCTGGAGCCAGCAGCTGGGCCCAGACCCAGGGCTGTGTGCGGCAGCAGCCGGCTTCTTGCGGGTGCTTCGCCTCCCGCCGCTGAGCGCGGCCGCCCTCCAGCCTGGCCATGGGCCGGGTGGTGAAGGCCTCGGGAGGGATGCACGCTGAGGCCATCCAGGCCGCCTGACTGCGGTCTGCCTACCAGTGACGGGGTGAAACTCTCCTGTGCTTTGCCCAGTGCTTGGTGATGTTATCTCGTCTACGGTCAGGTTACCCACATCCCCCAGGGAAGGCGTATAGCTGCTGTGTGACCGGGATGTAGGGACTGAGCCAGACAGATTTAACTCCTCCCGTGCACAGTGAGTGTGCTCAGCCATCCCACCACACCTGACCAGGGGCAGGTCTTCCAATAATCCAAATTTTTCTCCATTTCCTATTTATCATTTTGACCGAACTGAAATGAAAAAGAAGGAAACATCCTCATCTGTTGTACAGAGATCTTCTAGATAAAGGACAATATAAATTTAGGGGTTTGGGATGTCCAGAGTCATCACTAATGCTATGTCTGGCCTTTTTGATTCTGGCCTCATCAGTGTGTTTAAAATAGGAAACTGAGTCAGCAAGCTGATCACAGCAACACACATGGAGAAGGAAAACGGTTTTCATCTTCTGATGCACCTAGTGTTGCTGCAGAGCATCTCTATTGCCAGGGCTCTGGACTTGCTCAGAGTCATTTCTTTAGGTGCTGTGACTGCTTTGGGACCAAATTAAATGGGCCATGGACACTGACTCCAATGGTTAGCTGAAGATGGCAGGTCCATGCCAGACACCTCTACAGGTCACCCCACAGCCAAATGTACTCTGTGTGTTGGGGGGGTACCCCATTCATCAGTGAGAGCATTGCACTGCTGTGGCAGTAGCTACAGTGGGCTCTCAGCTGTGAGAGTGATTAAGTCTGGTGGTGATCTTCATTGAAGGGAAAAAGACTGAAGAGGGAGGAAAAAGAAGCAAACATGCATGGGGAAGAAGAAATGCAATAGAAGGAGTCCTGGTGGTGGCTGCATGTGCTGTACTGTGGTACGTCCATACATATGCCAGTGGTCCTGGAGTCTTACTTGTGGTTCAAGGCAAATGGACCCTGCAGATTTCAAAGACTTTTTGAGTGGAAAATGTAAAGACCAAAATGTGGAAGATGGTAAAACAGAAATGCAATCAGTAGAGAGATGCTATGTGTGTGCAATACTTGCTGTTTTACTGTTACTATTTTAATGTGATAATTTTAAGTAGGCAGTCTCTGAAATGTGATTTTTTTTGGCTAAAGATGTGCTAGTAACTAAAGGACATATAGAATCTGCAGCACAGAGGCAAAACTGGTGTTGACCCCTTCAGGCAAGACTAGCAAATCCTGTTCTTTCTGTATATCCCCTTTAATGTGAGTCAGGTTTATTGATTTCCTCTATGTGCTTTTATACATACTTTTCCCTTTCCGCTGCTTAATATAAAGTCAGAATTATTTGTTCTTCTAAGCCAGCCCTTCCTTCAGGGAATCTTGTATTTTCCATTAGGGAGCAGACCTCACCTGGAAAACCTTGCAGGAGGATTGCCTTCTCTCCCTGCTGGCAGTAGGTGCAACCGGCAGATGACCAGAAGCTGTGGAGCAGGAGGGAGAAGCTCCCCGCCCCCTCGCCTCCCCCTTCCCAGCGGGATCACCCAGAGCAGGGGAGACCATGGACATCCATGGGAAGGGAAGGGGGAAAGCCTGTGACACCGAAACCCTAACCGCACGCCCACCCCCCACTCCTCGCGCCGGCTCGCCAGCCTTCCTATTCCTTGTCCGGGGCTGATCGCGAAGAGTTAAACTGTTTCCATATGTCCAGTGCAGAACAGAGTTTGTAGCCTTTGGCAACCTCCGCCGCATCCAGCTGCAGCCGCTACCTGTGTGTTCCAGCGGCGGCCGCCCGCGCACGCGTGTGTCCCCGTGTGCGAGCGCATGGGCGCGTGGGCACCGGTGGCACCCAAAACGTGCCCCCGCTGCCCGGGCGAAGCCGGTCTGTCCGTGCAGGGCAGGCGCTGATTCACAGCAGCCCCTTTCCCTCCGTTCTTGCTCTGGGAGCTGACCACGAACCATGTCAAACAATACACAACCGAGAAGAATGCAAATAAACTTAAGTCTGCGTAGCCCGGCGATGTAGCTAGCCGCCCACTTGCGAGATACTAAACTCGCGTACACATGATACACAAAGAGCGCTGGCTAGTTTCACCAATCCCTTCAGACAAAAAGAAAAAAAAAAAAGGGGGGGGGGGGGGTANGGGGGGGGGGGAAGCCCTGATCCTTGTCTTTATATCAGTGAGGTTGGAGTTCTTGCTAATAAAGGAGCTTTTCCCATGATGCAGTGTGATAAGGATTGGCCTACATGTAGCCCAGCAAGCCACTGCTGATGTTTCCTTGATTAGGTGTCTTATCTTCCATTGAGCTGCATCTGATGAAGGTTGCTGACAGCGTAATGGCAGGGAAAGCGTCGGACAGCTCCATAAAATGGCAGCTATGCTATGACATGTCAGCCAGGACCTGGTGGATGGTAAGTTGGTGTGGAAACTTTTTTTTTCCCTCCCGGAAAGCTTTTCTCCCCTTTCTGAACTCCTCCTTCACTGTTGCAACGCACGTGCTGCAAAGTTCAGGCTGTGCAAAGTTTCAAGCTCCAGCCCGGAGACTCCGCAGAGCTCCTGAGCACCGCAGCCTGCTAGATAGGGTTTCTCTGCTATTGTGGTGGCGTGGGCCTTCTTTACAAAACAGCAGCAAGGACAGCAGGGGATTCTCTTTCTCCTTTTTCTTCTTCTCCCTCTCTCTCTCTTTTTTAAATGCAAAATGGAAAATTTGCAGTGCCTGCCAAACTAGTTGGTGTGAGAACGTGAAGGTGGGAGCAGCCACAGGAAAAAAAGAAAGCAGCCTTGTCATCATGTTCTTGGCTAATTGTTCTTGAGTTGGTCTTAAAAATAGAGCAATCTGCCTCTTTATTCTGTTTCCTCTGAATAATTATTTAGAAAGTGTATTGTATCATGTTGTGAGCAGCCTCCTAATCAGCATGTGATTGTCCCCCACGCTTCCCCTTAATTTGGAGTCCTCCTCCCTTCCAATGAATGCAGTAACTGGAGCAAGTACTGATTAATATGCCGCTTGTCATAATTAAATTTAGTTAATGAGGCTATGCATATTCAGTCCATTTTTTCTTTGTTTGGACGAGCATGGGGTTTTTGTTCATATTTATACAGCTGCAAACGAAAGCAGGGAGGTGGAAAAAAAAAAAAACTTAGAGAGATCAGGGAAGGGTGGATCCTGAGAGACAACTTTTTTACTTTTACTGGGCAAAGGAGTCCAAAACTTTATTTAATCAAAATAGTGGGATGGGGAGCAAGGATTTGGGAAAGAACGGCTTTTCTTCTCTCTGGAGCTACACGAAGTTTTCTCCATATACTGATTTTGTTGCATGTAGACAATGGTCTCTTGTGTGCAGTAGCCATGCCATGAAAGGGACCTTCTGCTGGCTAACATTGCATTATGAATATTAATTTCATTGCTGGGTTGCTTTGTCTGGTCGTGTATTTTTACCCTTTTCATTCCTTCATTGATTGCCTTTGCTTGTTTGTCTGGATAATTATTATGCTTACTGCATGGGCTGCTTTTTCACAATTAGCACAGTGCTGAGACAATAGGCACTTTATTCCTGGGCGGTGGGTCTGGGGAGCACCAGCGGATAGCACGTCCCAGTGCCTGGACAGAAGGCAGCTCTCTGATTATAACTGCCTTCCGACACTGCTTTGCAAGGACTTCATTATCTTTCCAAAGGTGGATGTTGATACGTGCCTTCAGTGAGGGTATCATATCTGAAGGGAGTATTTAATTTAAATTATGCTTGCTACTTGTGATTATTTCTGTACTTTTTAAATACAGGCAAGGAGAGTTTTTCTGTCTTTTCTGCTTGCTGAACTACTGCAGTGTGAACATTCATGTTACTTTGAAAAGAACAGAGAAGGAAAGTAAATGATAAAAAGCTGTTTTGTGAACCTACTTTTTCACTGGGAGTTATACTTTATAGCATTATGTTTACATTATTGTTTAGATCTCTAATCAGACTTTTTTTTTTTTAAGTGTGTACATTACTGAAATGAGCTATTAAAGTGGCTGACAGATGTTTAGACGAAAGCACTATGAAATGTTGTGTAGCAGATCTCCTTAATATTGCATGTTCAAAGGCTTTTTTTAAGTAGCATGTCTTAATTATAATAAAAGTCTCTCTAAGGATAACTTTCAGTAAGCTGGCATTGCTTCCAAAGGGAAAAGAAAATCAATACTTTCACTGCGTGCAGTATTTTATCCTGAACTGTAATCTGTAAATTACAGGTAATGTAAATGTTCGTTGTCAAGAGTGTATATTTCATGCACACTTTAAAAAGAGAGTTTAAAAATTCAAGACTGCTAACTGTGAGTGAAAATCAAGTGGTATTTTAGCTGTGTCTTCTACTTTGCAGCATATTTTTCATTTATAAAGCTGTAGTTGTAGAACCCAAGGTAAAGTCACGTACAATGTGAATTGGTTTCTATCAGAGAAGGAGACAAATACCTTATGATTCAATGTTATAGTGTACAAAGTATTACCACAGAATTTATTGTATATTTATTTGTAGTAATCCCTGTCAGGAATATGCAGTGTAAGAAAAACCTTCAGATTTCTGAGTGAAAAAAAAAAAAAAAAAAACAACAAGAAAGTCAGACTTTTTAGTTTTCTGCTTCTGCTTTTCCTGAATAAACACTGAATTGCAAATACCTTGTGGGGAACAGGAAATAGTGTGCTAAGATGGTTACTCATTGTTGTAAAAAAAGTTCATTGACAAACACAGGCATCATTATTATAACAGGCATCATTACAAAACCAGTATTTTTTCATCATAGATAAGCTATCCGCTCTATAATTATTGTACAGCACGGAGGTTCAAAGTCAAATGTAGTTTGAATTTTCCTAAAATAATAGCTTTTTTTTTTAAGTAATTATATTGAAAATATTTTCTACAAAACTTTATTTTCTCTCTCTCTCTCTTTAAATTAAGTGGAATGGGTGTTTACTAAGTAAAGTCTGTGTTTTCTACCTATGGTATTACAATACTACTCTATTGTTTCTTGTGTTACTCTTTATTTCATTCAGGTTCTTTTATTTAGCTTTGATAATAACAAATTGAGTTGATAGAGAAAAACAATCAAACAGAAGTCACACACTCCCTCTGTGTTCTTTCAAACATGGACCTATTTACTAAAACACAAACGAGTAGAAGTTTTACTGAGAGAGTAATAAGCAGGTAAGTGCAAAAAAAAAAAAGTAAACTTTTAATATATTAAATAACAGTAAATAGATAGAATTTTTTTAACTGATTACCTGAGTCTTTTAGATGGTTGTAGTGTGACCATCTTAGTTGCGCATCATCTTATTATTTTATCATTTAACTTTGTGGTGAGGGAAAATACATACTCATTGAAAAGAGAGAGACTATAGATCAAGTGTCATTCAGTACAGCTGGCAAATACTCCTGAATTTTTTGTTTGAAAAATCTCCATTTATAAGGTGAAAAGGAATGATGATGAGGGTGATTGAGTGGATGATACCCACAGAAACACTAAATGTTTTTTACTATTTTCAGTCTCTTCAGTGATGGTGAAGGGCTGGTTCAGATTTAAAGTCATATGGTGTTTTATGTTTCACTTTACAGATTTAAAAATTCAGATCCGATAACTATATACAAAACTGTTTGATGTTGTTATTCAGCTGATATGTTTTCTTGTGGGAAAGGTTTGCAAATATTTGGATCTCAGGAACTTACTGAAAACTAATATGTTAAATCTGTGCCAAGGTTTGAATGTATGTTGCTGGCTGTCAGATCATTTGCATGCAAATATATAGTGCGTATATATATATATATTTTTTTTTTCTAAAAAATCTCTTCTTCCTAATCTCAAGATGCTATTTTTGTAACCATATATGCATGCACATGCAGTAGAGATAGAAAAGAGAAGAAAAGTCTGTCTATTCAAAATTGCTGAAAAAAAGTATTGACAAGTTTGTGTTAAGAGCAATCCAGAGACAGCTAGGAAGTTCAGATTTGTTGCAAATTCATTTTAATGGCTTAATGGCTTGATTTTATGATCAAAATAGGTCTTAATATTTTGGAACAAAAAGATTGTCTATACAAAGTTTACTGCTTTTCTACTCTTTATTTTGGATTTCAGAAAGAAATATTTTAAACAGAGATATCATGCTGTATTAATAGAGCATATAAGCTTGAGTGGAAGTAAAAATAATAACAATTTAGATGCCTTATTTCAGCATTAAAAGAATTATTCCAATAAAGCCAGGTTTTAATGTACATTTTGGTTTTACACAAATGTTAATCACATTCCAAGGGAGTTGCAGTATGTCAATATTTTGCAGCAGCACATCTGTGCAGTTTTCTAATTTGGATTAAAATGATATTCATAACACAACAACTCCATCAGTTGTTCAGATGTACAGCTTGTTAATGAATCCTTTGTTCTCAATAATGACTTTTAATTAAATGATTTAGAAACAAATGTCAATATAACTGTGGACATATTGAACTTGCTGTGCTTATTCATGGACCTAGAACACAATATCTTAATTCAGGGGGAGAAGTGGGTAAGAGGAAGGGTTAGCTCAAGGTTATATTCATAAGCTGTTCAGTTTTCCTGACTTACACAAAAATGCAAACTGTACATACCTTACTAAAAGATCCTTTATTAACAGTGTAATGCAATAGTTATTCTGAATGATTAGCCAAAAGATGTAAAAAATGCTTATGTCTTTTTTAAGACACACTGTGTATTCTTATGAGACAATATAAACCTTTTTTGTTTGTTTGTTTGTTGTTCAAAATAGCTATATTTCAGTCTGTAATAAGTATCTGGCTCAGGTACTATATATACTTGGTATCTCTCTGAATTAGATTGTTAAAAATCAGAAAGATATCTGAGACACACAAAAGTGCAATTCAAATGCATGTTCATTTCTAATGTATAATGTTTTTTTATTATGGAACAAGGGACTATTTTTCTCAAGTTTTTAATTTTCCTTTATCAAGGAAAAACCTAGATGGAGCAGGGAACTTAAATGCTAACAGTATACACTAGTGTGAGATGAAGGTGCTGTTGTTCACGTTTAATACCGGTTCATTGCTGATTTTTAAAAACTGTGCCCTTTTAACCAAGAAAAAGGTATCTAAGCTTGTTCACAAGCAGGTACTTTTCTAATTGCTTCGTGTCTCTTACTTCTTAGTCCCTTGTATGTCAAATATGTGTTTCCAGTTAGATTTGCTTACTGTGAGGTATTTAGCAGTTGCAACACCTTCCCAGTGAAACAACTCTTTCTACTTATGCCTCATACTTGTAACCAGCAAGAGCTCCACACTGAGAGTCTGACATTGCCCCCTTTTGACTGTTCAGTCTCAGAATTTTAACAGTTTTCTTATGAAGAAAGCCCTGTATCAACAATATTGTAAACATACTGTTTATGTTAGTGTGTGCATAGGTCTGCATGTCTATTATGCGTGTACTGTGTTGGCTTAAGACACGATCCAAAGTCCACTGAAATCAGGAGAAAGCAACCATTTAGTCCTGAAGTATGCTTCTGCAGCATGTAAGGTGCTGCTGTACTTTATATATGTCTATAATTTATACAATTATAATATTCAAAAGGTAACATAGGTGTTTCACGTACCTGTTCAATAAGTTTTCCTTTGTAACTTAAGTGAACTTGTGTTATGATTGAGGACATATGTGTACAAAGCAATCTATCGCACCTTGCTGGAGGTAAATCTTCTGTAGGATCTGTAGAAATCTTGTGCAACTCATAATAAAGTTGCTTTTTCTGATCTGAAGTTATCAGTCTGTTCTTTCATTTTCCCGTGTTTTTTTTTTCTTTTTTCTTTTCTTATTTTTTTTTCCAGATATCTGTTTTCTTCATTGCCTTTTTTTTTTTTTTTTTTTCCTGTGCAGAAAAGATGTTTTTCTCACTAGATTTTATGGTAATTGGTCTCTAATATTAGTTGATGAATGTTGAACCAAAATTCTGATGAAATAAAGCTGAATTTTCTGTTCTTTAATAGATTGAAAATTTCATCAAAACTGGAAACATGTATCCTCTTTGAGATACATTATTAGGCTTCTAAAACAAGACATTGGATTTGCATTCTTAAATAAAGCAAATTTGGTAAATAAATGGAAGATCTAAGACAAAGAGAGATAGATGAAGGTTCCTGCAAGTTATTCTTGCAGTTTAAGTAGTACTTAATCAGAAATAGAAGTTACTAGTGAAAGAAGAGTAAGAAAGCCAGGCTATTAGCACTTGCTGGAAATAAGCAATGTCTAAGTATTAGCTACAACTGACGTAGTTGGTCTCAGATTACAGCATCGTGACACAGACAGTGTAACAAGCAAAAACCGTATTGAGAACAAATAAAATCAGCTCTTTCAAACCTGTAAATCAATATGAGTAGGAAGCAATTCTGTCTAACAGCTGCTACTAACAACTTTACTGTGTGCAGTTATACCGTGATACCATTAACTGCCTTAAGACTTTTACTAGAGCTATTCTGAATTGCAAACAAAAACACACAATCAACTCTTTTTAACATATCTTGTAACTTGCAATGTCATGTAAACACTTAAGTTCTTCTGTCCCAACACAGCAAGAGGAGCATGGGTGCCCAGTGACAGATCTATTTTGTTAAGCATAGGTGCAGTGTCAAACGTCAAATTGTTAAATGTCAAAATTATCAAAGATACTAAATACTGAAGAAAGAAACACTCTATATAGCATCTCTTTAAATGATGACTTGGTTCTCAGGTAATCTCAAAATAATATTACATTCCAATGGAAATGTACTGAATTCGTTGTAGGTTAAGGAGAGACTGCTCAGAGAAGTTAGATCCAGATGTGAATTTTCCCAGTACTCAAGAAAATGTGACATGAGGCTTTTGATTTCTTCCAGGTAATAAATTTGATCCAAAACAATTACCTGCTTTTCCATTTAGGGCAAGCAATCTGTAAAAGAAAGCTGTTAGCAAAACCTTGTGGGCTTGAGAATTGTGGATACGATACAGCAGATGACTTTCCATTAAAAATGAACAGAGGATCAAACTGAATCCTTTAATACTGAACTTTTAAACTAAACCAGTTTAGCATTTACAATGCTTCATACTGCGGCACTACAATGTTGCCTTCTTTAACCAGTCATAGCCCATTTACTCTGACACACTCATCTTTGTTCTAACTGCCTTTTTTATGTTTTAAGAGGCTCTGCTTTTATAACACCTTTATAATTACCCATGAGCTAACCACAACAGAACTGTCTACATGCATCTTTCACTAGAAATAAATACCTGTGCTGATTCCTCATAAGAAGGTGTCACTGTGCTGCCTCAAAATAAGAGTTACCATTGTGTCAGAAACCAATGAGATTTATCACACTCTGGAAGGCTGATTAGGTTTTTATCTCTTAGAACATCTCTGCAGACATGCTGATGTTTGTTACAGGGCTTGTTACCTCAGCTTCCCGGCCACAATGATTGTTCCTGCACATCTGTTCGCAAATCAAGGATTTCTTAGTTACATCTTTGAGGATACTGGGGGTAGTGGTGCTTGGGTGTTTGTTTTTCTATGGCCCAAAATATTTCATCGGTTTCTTATTTCATCAAGTGTTGGCCCATTGAACAGTCTCTGGCTTTAGCAGCAGTCTAGGGTCCTGCTGGCTCAAGAAGGGAGAGTAAAGTCTGCATAAGTCTGCATAAGCCCATTGTAAGGTTATTTGGCCTGCCAATCAAATTTATTTTTGAGTGCATTATCATGGGTCTAACAATAAGAAAGGTACTAAATGGATCTGTCCTGAAGACTAACATCCATCCACCCAGCATCTACAGCAAATGCAGCAACAGCACTGTCTTCAATTTTACACCTGGGCTTGAGCTCCAGCTGTACAGGAGTATGGCACAGTCCTAACGCACATGAATGTTCTGTCCTTGGTACTGATGATTAGCAAGTTGAGTGGCAAGTGAGGACTAATGAGCCAGTACCTGAACTCAGTTAGTAGTTTGTTTCATCTGAATTATTACTGAAGTCTTCAGTAGCAGTGTTAGTTGATTCCCACCACCAGCACCATGATGTTGACGTGCTTTTCACTTTAGTCCTTTCGGTGATCCATCCGACAACTCCAGCATCGCGTTGTGACTTGTCATGAAAATCTGTTCTTTTTAGCCAAACTAAAAGGAGAGCGACTTTTTACTCTGGCAAATAATGATAAGACAAGGGGGAATAGTTTTAAACTAAAAGAGAGGAGATTTAGATTAGATGTTAGGAGGAAATTCTTCACTCAGAGGGCGGTGACAGGTTGGCCAGGTTGCCCAGAGAAGCTGTGGATGTCCCATCCCTGGAGGTGTTCGAGGCCAGCTTGAATGAGGCCCTCATTCGACCTGATCTAGAGGGTGGCATCCCTGGCTGTGGCAGGGGGGTTGGAACCAGGTGATTAAGGTCCCTTCCAACCCAAGCCATTCCATGATTCTGTGGAACTAGTTATGAACCCAGAAAGTATTCCAGAGGGGAAAACAACAGGAGTTTCATTTAAGGCTGCAACTGCCTTAGTTCATGAGAATTTGTTAGTGAGAGAAGGGAGAAGTCCTTTTATTCTTGCTGAGGTAAATTACACTATGGTTAACACTGCTACCTAAATAATCTGTGCAAAAACTTACACTAGGACAAAATGAATTTGTTAATAGTAGTGATAATGCCAGTTTTGAATGCCTAAAAAAAATTAACCTAAGTTAATTGAGTACAGTGATTTTCAGGGCATTTCATCCAGGCATGTTTGTCTGTTGTGTTACTAGAATTATGTCAAGGTATCTCTCTGACAAGAGCTCAAGTAGAATATAATTAATTGTAAGTGTTCTTTCAAAAATCAACAAGCAAACTAACATGTCATTAATTAACAGAATGTCTTTATGGAGCAGCATATAGCCATTCAGATTTTCTGTCCATCTAATTGCCTTACAAAAGTCTCTTACCACAGCAGAAATTGTAGTGGTTTTTTTTTTTTTTGAAACTCTGAGACATCTTATGTATTCTTAGAGTGAATAATTTCATTTATATGATACAGTGCCTAGTATTTGTAAGTTTTTCTCAAATAATAGTGATGTGTATTTTTGGAAGTTTCCTGGTGTCTAATTTGAAGATTGTCCCCTCCTTGACTAATCTTGGTGACTATTTTCATTATCTGTATATATTGTCAACAGCAAAACAACAGAAAAAAAAAAAAGTCTATACAGAGGTACCGAATGTGACAAGCATGGAAGGAAAACAATCATCTGTATTAGCTCCTAGGTAGCTTTCCAAGTGGAAGGCATGATTTCATCTTGCTCCAGTTTAAACTGCTGCATTTAATAAGACTCAGTGAAGACAGAGCTGTAGCTCACCTGTTTCACACAAAGGTGTCCTAATAAATGACTTTTCCAAAGCATTTCAAAAGTCAAGCAGACTTTTCCTTAAAGTCTCAAATGAGTTTTATATCATGATAGCCTTAGTACATTTGTCTTAGACCACATATGCACATATTTTAGATTTGCTTCATTTTGTCAATATATAAAATAGCATTTAGAATGGTCTTTTTCTGCAGTAGTTTACGTTAACATACTTAAAAGTGTACAGAAGAAGGTCCAGAATACACATTTTTTTACTATAAATGGAAAAAATACCTGTCAGTTTTTTTGTTTTGTTTTCAAATATTCATATATTGTTGCTAAAAATAATTATAACTATTTAAACAGATCATTTGAAGGAAGTGAAAGGGAGGTCGTATTCTAGGGAGATATTTTGGTAGGGTTTCTTAATACATTCCACAACAGTGGCAGTGCCCTTCAATGCATGTTTGTATGCATCTGATGCTCTAGGTAGGCAAAGAGGCACTGCACTATTAGCACAGTGTTTGACACAAGAAAGAAATTGCTCAGAATTATTCTGCTCCTCCTTGGTATTGTCATTCAAGATGCAGAAGGTGATTTACCTGCCCTTTGCTGTCCTGCACTTTGCAGATTAATGCACAATTAACTCGTTACTTGTATCTTATAATCAGAAGTTCTAGATATACAATGATGAATGTGTCAGAGCCTTTCTTTTCCTATCAGTGTCCTACATTTTCGCCAACAATAATGAGCTGTCACAGTGTGAGTTCTGGAGACGAGATTAGTGCACGGAAGAATGAGTAAACCTGTACACTAGAAGCATAATTAAATCAAGCAGAACATAATAACAAGCACATTACAGAAATTTGACACAAAACAGGGGCAAATGTGAGCAGGCTGCTGAATTACATACATACACAAAACTGTGCTTCGTTGTTATTCCTTAAATATTAGCAGTCTTGGTGGTACCATGTTCATTATCGCCCAACCTTACATAGTTTGGTTTCCTGCGTGTGCTGCTAACACAGTCTACGAAGCATCACTATGTTCCACACGTGGTGTTTTTTGCTGGCATACTATTTATACCAGAGCAGCGGGAATTGCAGCAGCACGGTTTTGGGAATCGGCTTGAAGTGTAACGGCAAGCAGGTACTGCTGTAAGGTATGTAACCTGTTTCTGTACAGTGAGAGGAGAAGCTGGGTGATGGATACCTCCCTAAAAATACACTCAGGTTTCTCCTGCATTCCAGACAGTAGTGGAAGAGAGAAATTTGAGGTTAGCAGTGGGCCCCAGAGTGGTGATTGCTTTGTAATGGAAAAAATTCAATTACATGAAATAGTAGACTCCTCTCCCTGCCTTAGCTCCCCTCAATCTATTTAGGGGTAGTCAGGAAAAAAAATGAAACTTCTCAACAGATGCCTGGCTGCCTGGGTACAGAGAGGAAAACCATAATTTGTCCGTAATCCCTAATGCAAACAGTTGTTCATTAAGAAACAAAACTAATGTAATCTTGATGATTTGCTTGGATTTCTACTCTATCATGTTGTTTTGTACAGCTGGCAGGCTAATGTAATTTTACTTAGAAACCCAAAGCAATCTGGTACTCAGACAACACCATGCAGATTTAGGTAAATTTGGGGCTCAGATTAGCATAAAACTAACTAATCATGAATATCATTTGCATTAATTAGAGTATTGGGGAAAGATTGTTTTTAAATGGAAGAAAATTGAAAGAAAGATTAAGGGCAAGGGCTTACAAACCTGTTTTTGCTTTATGCAAGAATATAACAGATGATTTCTGCTATAATGCCTAATATTTTAATGTGTAAGTATTAATTAGAGTATCAGGGAAAGATTGTTTCTAATTGGAAGAAAACTGAAAGAGAGATTAAGGGCAGAGTTTATGAATCTGCTTTTGCTTGATGCCAGTATGTAGCAGATGATTTCTCCTATAATGCCAAAGAGCTTAATGTGTAAAGGATAGGGTGACTAATACACTACACAGCAGAGACACTACAAGGATTTTTTCCCAAATTAGGTTTATTTCATGCTAAAAGAAAACTAGATGCTCTGTGAGTATGTCTGTGATATTGCTAACAAAATTAAACTAGTAGGGTGGAAAAAAATGTACCTTTGAAGAGATACGCTGTAGCATAAAATGTGATTGACCTTCAGTGTTTTAGCATTTGGTACAGCTGGCTTTTTAATAATACCAGTATTATTAGGTTGTATGAGTGGTTTCTTTAAAAAATAAAATTTAAAAAAAATTGAATAGCTGTACTTTAGACTATGTAACAAATATAGTCTAAGATGCTCTCTGTATTAAAGCTGATCCAGATATGCAACACCTCATTTCCTTGCATCTCTCTCATCAATCAGGCTTTGGGAACAGTTTTATGGACATTTTAAATATCAGATTAGGAAAACATTTGCTGGGTATGCCTTAGCCTATAAATATTTTCAAGACTCCCCTGCATATTAATTATTGCTATTTTTTACTACTGTACAGTGCTACAGTATTACTGTGCTATACAATTTCTTCAGCAGCACCAAAGACTTCATGGTTAGACAATGCATTTTCAAAATAATGCCCTGTTATTCACAGAAATCAAAACAAAACTGACTTTACTGTGTGTATTAACAGGTCTAATTTGGAAGAGTGTAAGGATATTATATATTGGGTCCGTGTCTTGGTTTTGTGTATTCCTCACATACACTGCCTGTTCTTATAGGACTAATAATTATGACATCTATTCATGTGGAGGCATAATGCAAAATTTTAATCAATCTTACCTCTGGCTAGACTCTTGAGCTTCTGTTTTATTTGAATCCTTGTATGTTATCACGCACCTGAAAACTTTTACCAATACACAACCACACTTCTCTCTCCTAGAAGAAAGTGTTTGCATACATACTTTGTGTGTGAAGAGGGAAGAATGAAACACAGGCAAAAGAAGTTGTATTGTGCAGGTAGGATGAAAATCATTCAGGTCTTTCTCAAAGAAACCTGTGAGGCTTTTTAGTGTTTGTATACCAGGAGCAGAAGACTTTGTGCTTCTATCAGTGATTTGTGTTTCTGCACAGAGGTGTAGTGTGAGATAAAAATGTGAGGTCAACAAGAGCAATCTGACAGCTTGAGAGATCTTTCAGCCTTCTCAGGTGTCAGGACATGGAACAGCACCAAAGCAGAACAACCTTCATTGTAATGTCATTAGTTTATGAAAAGCAGTGAAATGAGTTTAGTAAGGTCTCATGTGTGTTGCTGAGGAAGTGTTCAGGCTGCATTCTGAAAACATTTTCATTTTCTCAAGATTGCTTTTTCTCACGCTTAAGCAGAGTGCACTGCTGTAGTTTAATTTTGCCTTCCAATCAATGCCTCATGAGAAATCTGACACATCACTCTACCCAGTCACCTGTGTATGTACTGTTAAGTACTGCAGACACCCAGACATTTAGCAGCTGGAGACTTTTTTTTTTTTTTTTTTTTGCCTTTTCTCAGGAAATGTATCTTGATGAATCTTCTATTGCATGATGATCTCAATACCTACCATATTAAAGAAATCGGATGACAATATCTAGTGAAATCCAATACATAAGTATTTCCCCCCCAAAAAACAAAAATGAATAAATAAGAGAAGAAAGGATAGGAATGTTTATTAGGGTCACATAGCAGTACGGCTTCTATTTGATGACCTCCCTGTTCCTGTGAACAGCCTAAACATACTGATTTCAAAAGTGTCTCAGTGACGAAGGCAAATCCTCAAGGAATCGTCAACAGGAGGAAGGACAGGAGACTGTCATTTAAAAGAAGGAATGTTTGAGTGCATCCCCTAAGCTTTTTGACTGGAAAGAGAAAATATAATTCTATCATCAGAGATAACAGGACAGGAATGCACAGTTTTAAGTATTATTGTTGACACCTATAGAATATTGTCCTAAAAAGTCGTTATAGGAATATCCACAGTATGTATGGCAACTTAGTGTAAAAGGTTTTAACCATAATCAAGCTGAACGGGAAGCAGGTAAAATTGTCATGTCATGAGCTCTGTCTCTCATACTGATGTTTCTTAGACAAGAGTGTATCCCTGCCCAGTGTTACAGTGTGCAGTACAGATGTGCTTCATGACTGACGCACAGGAACTTGCCCTCTAGCCATGAAACATGGACACTATTGATGAATCTAAATTCAGTAGCAGACCTATTTTATGCTAAATCCTTCTGCCAGACGGGAAAAAAGCCATCAAAATGTCTTTTCTTAGCCACTAATAAATGCACATGGAACATCAATTATGAAAGCTTCAACACCTAAAAAAAAAATATAAAAATCAGCTGAAGAAAGGGAGGCACAGGAGCTCTGATATCCTCAAGTACCCCAAAAAGAACAAGATAGAAAATTTGATTTAAGCGAACTTTAATGTAGATTTTTTCTCTGTGAATGAAACTGCACAGGAAAAAGCCAATCCTTAAACTGAAAAGAAAGGTCATTTGTTCCAAAAAGAAAAGCTTCAAAAGGCTCAACTCCACTTTGGTGGTCATATCATACCTATATCCCCATCTGTGTTTTTGGCTGTGCTGAGTGGACAGGAGACCAACAACAGAAAATATAGTGGTTAACAATTGCAAAATGCCCACTCTACAAAAACTAGTATTAGTATACAGATTTTTAAAGCATTTTTACACAGATGTTGGATTAGAAATTGGTTTTCCTATCCAGATTTCCCAGGATTCAAATACTTTTTTTTTTTTTTTTTTTTT
>VXAA01000323.1:120558-140558 GCA_013399115.1 Anseranas semipalmata | reverse complement strand
AGTAACATTTTGAGGAAGGGATGGTAGTACTTTACTTTTCAGGAGCACTTAGGTTTGCTCATTTTATTGTTAGGATATAATTGAGAATAATCCATGCCTATAAATCAAGGTACCAGGTGAAGCCCATGGTGATAATCCAATAATAGCAATCACCACAGTTTGTAGAATTTCACCTGATGGCTTTTCTTGGAGACAGGCCAGGCAAGAGGTTGTACCAGAGAGTTGCTTTGGCTCCTCCCCAGTGACACACAGAGAGGGGGATTTATCTGGTGGAAAGAGCTTCCGATAGTGTAGACATCTACAGCTGAGCTCTCTTTATAACTAATGGCTATCTGGTCAGCGAGGTTTATGGAAAGATTTCTCTCTTTAGGAGACATCTAAAGCAGACGGACTGAGTAGGAGTTGTCTCATCTGCAATTTGACTAGTTAAGGCATTGTCCTTTTGCTCTGCTGAGTTACCACCATTTTAAGTATCATTTCATATCATTTGTGTTGGCTATCTGGAGAGAAATTTCATGGTAACTGCAGTAAGATTTCCTCAGAAATATCTGAGTCACTTTAGATTAATGTAACTTTTTTTTTTTTTTCCCTAGCTATTAATATATTCTTAAGAAATCAACTCACTGAGCTGTCTGTTGAGTAATTTATATGGGCACCGATTTCAGAAACATTTTTATAGAACATAAATGATTTTGTCATTAGGAATGTTTGGGTAAGGGAACAAGGCAGTCTTTGTCTAAATTACTTTTATTAAAGATTCGTGAATGGCAATATTTCTAAAGATCTATAAATCTCGATGACTTCTTTTAGTCACGTCCTGTGTCCAGCTGAGGCCATTTCTCTGCCTGTGTTTTACATTCTTAGATTCTGCCTGTATTTTATATTCTTACAAGTTGAGGTATATAAGAGAAAGAGTACCTTAAAACTGTATTGGTGCATTACATGACAGACTTCAGGAATTCAGTTTTGCAAGAAACTTGAGACCTTAGTACAATACAACACTTTGAACTGCCTGCAGGCCATTTGGCCTTCACCAAACAGGGAGTGAAAGCCATGCTGTAGGGAAGACTAATTTTTGGGAGTACTTCAGGAACTTACCTCACCAATTAATCTGAAACTTGAACTGACATCAGGGAAGTGTCAGCATATGTTTCAAAAGTACTTCCCACTCATTCACAGGTCCCCAGGAGTAATGGAAAATAAGGGTTTTTCCTTAATACTGTGAGATTACCTTTAATAGTTTAAAATATACATGAAAAGATATTATTTTATAATCCTTTCTTTTCTTTTCTTTTCTTTTCTTTTCTTTTCTTTTCTTTTCTTTTCTTTTCTTTTCTTTTCTTTTCTTTTCTTTTCTTTTCTTTTCTTTTCTTTTCTTTTCCTTTCTTTTCCTTTCTTTTCCTTTCTTTTCTTTTCTTTTCCTTTCTTTTCCTTTCTTTTCCTTTCTTTTCCTTTCTTTTCTTTTTTCTTTTTTTCTTTTTTTTTCTTTTTTCTTTTTTTTTTAAATGATACTTAATTTTACAGCTTCTTATTCTTTTGTCTGTGAATCCCATCTGACACAATTGTTCCCCTGGAGATACAACCCATTGAAATGAAAAAAAAAAAAAGTGAAATTCTGGGAGTAGGGCTTCGCTGACCAAGACACAGTAAGAGAAAATTAAGATCTAATAATCTCAGAAGAGTTTGTACTACTCAGAGGTCAGGGAAAAGCATACAAGGCCAATTTAAAAGAGAATGTTAGGGAACAAAGATTAACAGATAAGGGAACAAATATGCTAAAGGTTTTTTACGGATAGCAAACAATGAAGAACATTCACACAGAGAATATTCACACAGAGCCCCAGATAAAGTAGAACAAGACCTAATGTGGAGTAAATTTTCTCAAGAGAACAGCCTGAAGACATTTGAGGTTTTCTTCTGTTCTGTTATGGCCGATTCAGGCTGGAAGTACTAAGACATAGACCACATGTCTCAACTTTTCTGAAATTTCTTAAGCAAAAGAATAATTAAGTTCATATTAAATACAAAATCTTGTGGGCATCTCAATAGGCAAATTTCTGAAGGTAACTGTATTTCTGAAGGCTATGTTCAAGTAGGCAGTCCCTCTGGACAACAGGAGGATAGCGCGTGAGAAATGATTTCTATAACATTAGGTATACTGACCAGCCCAATGTTTGTATTTTGAGCTTTGACTTCCTTCAGCAAGCGATGAACAATTTCCAATTCAAATTTGTTGCCTTTCAACACAAGAGATGGCAAATAATCGATAAACAAATTTGAATGGAAAATGAGAGGCTGAAGAAACACTGTACTGTACGGTGGTTACTAGATGACTAGATTCAATAACTAGATTTGTTGCTGGCATTACCTCTTAGGCAAGACTCTTTACACCCCAAAAGTTTTAGAGAAAAGCTGGATCCCTACTGTATAGTAGTATCACGACTTTTTTAAGTTTTTTTTTTTTTTTAATTTTTATTTTTTAAGTTAATTAAATACTTTCAGATGTTCCTTGGAAGAGACACATTTATATGCTTTTCAAAGGAGTTGCAACAGCAATCTACGCAGGGAAAAATCAGAATCCACCTTATCATCCCATATACCTTCTGCCTGAGAGTTAGCTATGCTATTACCTGTGTAAATAATTAATGGTGTATAATAAAGATTGTTTAAATGCTGAAAGAATAATTAAAATGTGATTTTCTTTTGATTTGCTCTGTCTTCTGCCATTATTGGCCTGACCTTTTCTGCCTTTTGGTGTATTCATATAACATCCCCCCCAGTTCTGGAGGCAGTTGTCTGTGCCTCATCCAGGGCAGAAACTGTCTTCAGGTGTTTCTTTGAAAAAAGGAGATGAAATTGTGGCTTGTGTGTCCTGTTACTACTTAAGTTGACATCCTAGTTCTGCAGTGACTAAAGCTAACATGAGACGTTTCATACCTTGGTTTTACAATTGTTATTAAAATAGAAGATAAAACTCTTTGGTTGAGCTTCATTAATGCTTAATCAAAACTGGTCCAGGAAAAAAAAAAAAAATCCTAGCCCATCAAGTTACTAGCTGTAATAACCAAGCTTTATCCCTGCTTTAAAAACTTGGTAATGAAGCCTATTTGCTTGCTTGTGCTTTGAATAAGATTAGAAGCTCTTCTTCTTTTGACGACTTACAAGGGATCCTGGAGGGGAAAGGCAGTTGAACGCACACAGTCGCACACTATTACAGGCAGGTGGTAGTGATCTGAGAAACACTTTCAAGATGGCAACTTTTTATGCCTTTTTAAAATATATTTTTGAATGAAAACTGGTGCCCTGGTATTCTGTGCGCCAAAAGTCCCTATCAGTCCTCTTGATATTAACCCTGGCTATTCTTAGCACTCACTCACAGCCAGAGCTGTTCACAATCATCTTGTGATTGGCGCTAAGGAGGATTTCCTTTTTTTTTTTTCTTTTTTTTTTTCCTCTCTCTCTCCTAACCCTCTAAGTCTCTAAGACTGCAGAGATGAAGACAAGACTGCTCCGGTCAGAGGAGCACTGGCTTCTGTTCTCTCTCTGTCCCCAGAGCATGAATAGTACAGCCACAGGAGACTATGTCAGTTACAAGAAGAGATTAGAGCGACTAGGATTGCTTAGTTTGGAAGGCAGAGGAGCGAGAGGACATACAATAGAAATATAGATGTTACACGTTGTAAAGAAGGCAATTGACTTATGCTTATTATACACAAACTAAAGTGGCACTCAGGTGAAACACATGAGGTACACAAAAAGTAGTGTTTGAGATGCTACGTAAGTAACCCACAGAACTCATTGTTGAAGGATATTATTTGACAAATAGTCACATCTTACTGAGCTTTCTGTAGTGAAAAGGGCAGTAGGATTAAGAATCAGCAAGCCTTCAGTTAGGAAAAGTCTCCTTATTTTATTAGCACACAGTTTAGGTACATTATAGTTCTGTGAAACTATGTTTATAAGAAGAAAGAGAGGTTCATTTTACAAATGGATACTATGTTCATTCCCTCATTTGTCTGATTTGCTTTTCTGATTCTCATTTTCTAAATTTTGCTTTGTAGTTACTGAGTGGTTTCTGACCCACTCTTTTTGCTAACTCTTTCACTGTCTAGGTTTACACTAACAGTTCTCTCTAATCTTCTGAACAATTAATGAGAGAGACCTTTCTCTGAAGCCTAAATAAATAAGAAAAAAAAAAAAGCATCTAACTTAATAAAACAAAGCAAAAATCATGTAAAATTTGGAAAGTAATATAGTCTTGAAGGTCTTACATAAAAGATTGGTAAAAACTGAGGAGTTCAGGTTGCAGCTACTCAAACCTAAACAACATCCTAAGTCAAAGCTGGTGAAATGCTGAATTTAGTGACATAATTCAGCAGTAAATCTGATGAAATCAGTATATTGGTGCCAATGTCTTAACCAGAACTAAACCCAGGTCCTAACTGTATATGAGACATACTGCACTGACATACAGCATATATTAGAGTTGCAGGGTTTCAAGATACTGTGCCCTGCGGTAAAATGGTCCGGTAGCTCTGTGGAAGCAGCATGGGACTTAGAAGCCCAAATTGCCATGTTCAGCTTTGCTGCAAGCCTCCTTTTCTACAAAATGTTTTAGCATGTCTGCAGCTTGTTTTTTTTTTTTTTTTCCCCAAATATGAAATTTGGATTTACTGTTTTCGTGGAGGGACAAGTGAACTGTGAACTGTGTGGCTAGATACAAATAGAGACTGGAAGGAGCTGAAGAAGTAGAACATTGAAACTATGAAAAAGAGGGTGCAGTTGGTGCTGTGTTCACCTGTTATGAACAAAGAACACTTATCTTCTCATTTATGTTTGTATTTGTGAGTCTGCCTGTATGTATATAATTGAAGTTACGTTTGGACCTTGCTGACATTCTCAAACATTACCAGGAGACCATCTCTTTAGCAAGCAGAACACAGCAGGCCAGATGCATTGGCAGTGGCACTGTGCTTTTTCATACCATTTCATGAAGAACAGATGCTTAGACTTCTTTCTTTACTGTGTATGTAGACAGTGTGACTTCAGCTGGAAGGGCAGACTGGTTGGACTTGATTGTCTTTTCCAACTTAAATGATTCAATGATTCTATAAATGATTCTGTGATTCTTCCCAACAAGGTTTGATACTGCGATACAGACGGAATGCTTTGGTCTCAGTACCACAACAGGTATATGTAAGGTGCTATGTCTGAACTCTGCCCTGAGGCTGACAGCAGAATTAGGCTGGGGTGTGACACCCCTCTGGCTGCTCAGCATATGCAGCATCAGCGGTGACGTACTCAAGCATTTCAGCAGGAGGACTGGTTGTACTTGCTGTCAGAGTGCCTCTGCATTTCATTTGCATCATCCTTATTTACCTAGAGCTCTCCTAACTGAACAATTGCTCTCTCTGATAATCCTCTGTGGAAACATTTTAAAATTGAGTTTTGGGTTGCACTGTGAACTTACACAGTCCTGCTTACTTTGAGTGTGGAAGAAGGGTGTTTACCTTAAGTCATGTTTCTTTCTATTTCTCCTTTATATGTGCACTGTGCAACTTCTTGTATAATCTAGATAATTAATAAGAGCCCTATCATTTTAATGCCTAGTTGTAAGTGAAAAAGGGAAGTATTACCATTCCCCTCTTAAAGAGGAAACTTGGTATTCACAGGGAAATTCCAGTTTTATAACTTCTGCCCTTTTCTGAAGAACCAAAATCATAAAGGGTTTCCTTTATTAAACGCAAGCAAAGAAATTTCAGAGAATTCAACTACTATAGCCATTACTACTACTGTGAGAGAAAAGGCTTCTGTTCATACAGGTAGCAAAAAGAAAGCTGAAAGCAACAAAGACAGTATTGACTCAGTTATATCAAGTGTCCTCAGTTCAGGTATCTAATTGTTTATTCCAGGGCCCTTCTGATTTTATCACAGAAGTTATCTTATTTTTTGGAATAATGTTTTTTTTATCAGCATGCTGGACAGGTTGTAATTATCTTGTCCTTTTTTTTTTTTTTTTTCTTTCACTGCATAACAGCTCAAGCATATTGTTATTTTGTGCATACATGTGCATGAATGGCACATTGTTTTCTCAAATATTTGAAATGACTCCACATGTGGCTTTTTGCTTAGCAAATAGCACAGGGACAACCTAAAGCATTCACAGATGAACAAAAACCATGCCTTGTTTCAGATGTTCATTTCAATAAATAATATAGAAAGTGTAGCATAGTTTTTGGAAAACAATGACTGTGAAAGAAAATTCAACATTATAGACTATTGACAGCAAATCCTTTAATTTTGGAAAAATGTATTAAATGCATTGCTGATGTCATGGGTAGCATTTTTGTCTATAGGAGAGATACAGGTTAGGTAACAGTAACAAGAGCTTGAACATGGCAGTTTGTCAAAACTTCTCAATTTCCCCATGCTCCCACTGATTCACAATTCATTCCATTATGGTAGAGCTGACAACCAATTTGTGATGTAGCACCATCGTGCTAAGACCCATAGTAAGCCTGCAAAATCCATTCTAAACACAGAACATTCATCAGTGATGGCAGCTTACAATCAGTTCCTATTCGCTCATTTTGAACAGAAACGCTTGGTTTCATCTGGAAAGACAGCAGTAACCTATTTATATATTTTCACCAGATGCCAAGCTCCAGCAAGGAGTAAAAAGTGACAGAAATATACAAGTGACGTTTATTGAATTCCCTTTGATTCTGAAGTAAAAGTGCTTTGCTTTTGGTGTTACGAAGTTGTTCTTCCTACATATGTTGCATGACACAATGAAATTGTGCATAGCTATTCTTACTTTCTTTTTGTGTGCTTTCATATACAAGCATCTTCTGAAAAAAAAAAATCTCATCATATTTGCTTAGGCTTTGCTCAGACCTTTCAGCATCATTTTTCTTAGCTTTTCAGTATTTGTGAACAGTAGTTTGCAGTGCTTCCAATGACATACAAAGGCACCGTCACACTAACTGCTTAAGCAGTAATGCTTTAATTTAGGAAACAAGCAGATTTTAGACCCCTTGCATAATGAGAATTGTTACCTGCTTTTTTGAGGAAGGATGACTTAAACCTAGAACTGGTAAAATAACACTAAGCTCCAAATGCATTTGTAAAGTATTTTCTGCCCCAAAAAAGCAAGGGAGAGAGGAATTGCTCCCAGTCTTCTAAAAGTCTTCACAACTAAATGCCCTGCATCTTCTCAGCCTTCCTCCCACTGCCAAGGCTTCTCCTGTTTCTTGTCTTCATTCTTCACGTCTTCCTCCCAGACTCTGACCTCCTCGTGATCTCTCTTCCAGATCTTTAATATGTTTCCTGGCCTGCTGTGGACAGGGTCCTTCTTCATATCTCTTCTCTGAAAATTCAGTCATCATAATGAAGCCAGGCTGCCCTCAAGAAAGCTGAATGCCAGATGGCTGTCCTCTTTTCTCAGTGCAGGTTTGCTTCATCCATACCAAACCCAGAAGAAAATAGAATATTCTTTTATGAAGCTGAGTTCCTGCTAAGATGTGTAGCTAGTAATAGGAAGCTGAAGGTATTCACGGTGAACACGAAACTGCAAGCTTGAACATAGAAATTCAAAAACCATAAGAAGCATTTGGTGCCTTTTTGCAAGAATAACAACAGAAGTACAAGCTGGCAGGTACATTGCAATCTGCTAAACAGTGAGGACTCAGTGAAGTTTTCCTGGTGGGCTACTTGGGACTGATCCAAGAGAGGATCAAGATATTAAAGAATTCTCTGGACTCAGGGTCCAAAAGTCTTTAGAACACCCAGAAAATGTTTGTCCAGAAAGCTAGGGAAACATTTGTGCAGAGTAAATGAAATGAACTTGACAGAGAAGCAGAATGGGACAAATAGGTCTCTTGCTTATTTTGCTGTGAAAGCTCATAAATTAAGGTTACAAACAAGCTTTTTTTTTTTTTTCTTGTAGCCTTTGTACCCCAGATGTGGTAGCTGAATTGCTAAACTGTTTTTCCGCTGAGAGGGAATCAGAAGTAAACGTTTCATCTTTCCCTCTGTAAGAACAAATGCCTGTTCTTTGGCTGACAGAGAGAGCAAAATACTAAACTAAGCTCCTGCCAACTTAATCAAACATGGAAAGAACATAATTTGCCTGCTGTAAAACAAAAGAAAATAAATAACACCACAGATTCTGTCTGGAGATGTCCTCTTGGTATACCCCTCCATTACTTGCTTTGGTTTCCCCTCTATTTCTCAGAGGAATGCCTTGCAGTAATGGTTGTATTCAGCCTTCCTGCAGCAGTTACAAAATGGTCGCTATTTCCAGCCACAATTGTCGAGCATTTATAATACAGCTGCAAAAACTCTCTTGCGGTTGAGCTGTAGGAAAGAAGGTATCTGAGGAGAGCAAAAATGTTTCCATTTTAAATCCAAAAGCCTTCTATTTGTGGTTTAGTCAGTTCTGCCTAGATGTTAAAAGTTTCATGCTATTACCCAAAAGTGAAAGGATTTGTTCTTATAATCTAATACAACTTTTCCTCAGGCCACTGACTTTGTTCATTTTAGCAGCCCTATGTGTATGAAGTCTTTTGTAAAATGCCAAGATGCCTGCAAAATCTGGACAGCTTCTGGAAATTGCATTTCAGACCTCATTTGTGAATAATCTGTGCTTATGTGAATAGCCATGCCTCTGTGTCTTACCTGAAAGGTCAGAGGATTAGCAACAGTAGAATGCTGTGGGATTTGTCAGAGTTAAAGATGCAACATGACTTTCTGATTAAAAGCCTACATCTTACCTAGTACATTTAAACAAAATTACTTTGATAAATCAAGAAAAGCAGTTTTTTACAAGAATTGAATGGGAAAGATTGTGTTAGTGTTGGTTATCTTGGTCTTCTGCTTCTCAAAGACTTTCAACTAAAATCTGATCTGAATTTAGGAATGTAAAGAAATACCACTATTCCAAAATAGCCTGTTTGTGTTTCATACAAACAAAACAAAACAAATGAACAAACAAGCAAACAGAGCACGCACGCACACACACAAAATCAAACAAAAACTAGTAAATAAAATAGTAAACAAAAAAGATACTTTTGAATACTAGGTGAATGAGTCACTAAGTCATCTTGATACAGCCCTTTGAAGTTAATGGCATATCCTTGACAGGAGATGCCGGCATCTCTAAAAGCTACAATGCTTTGACTTTTTATGGTACTGCAGTACTTACGCTGTATCACACCATTTTTTGTAGTAGCAATAAAGCCTTTGACTCTTTCACACGAGTCATTCATTAGCTGTTTACACATAGGCAAATCTGAAGCTGCAAGCATTAAAACACAAGTGTGTGTTAAACTGGAAAAAAGTAAAGCTTTCAATTTTTCCCCCCCCCTCTACTCAGTGAATAGTCATCTTTGCCTAGAAATCACTTTGCTATCTCAGGCTCCTAACAACTGTTTTGAACCTTTCTGAAATCACTCCGCAGGCAGTTCTGTTTTACTGGCTCATTGGTATCATCTTGGAATTTCAGGAGATTAAGCTAAGAATCCGCATTTTACAACTGATGTGGTAAACTGCTAGATGAAAATAATGCCAAGGCTCAGACATTTCTGGGTTTCCAGTCATAACAGATTGCCATTCCCAGAGCTGGTGCTCAGCCGAGGCCTCTGCAGGAGACGGGCAGGCTGTCAGGATGAGGAGAGGCATGCATGCCAGCGGGTGCAATAGGCTCTTCTTCATTTAGCAACACAATGCTCACCAGAGCCTGTATCCCTGTTACACATCCTTCTAAATGCAGATAACACTCTGCGTTGGCTGAAGCTGTACATAAATATGAACATACATACACATAGAAGTGTGCACAAACCCTTGTGAACAAATGGGTGGGCTAGTAACCATATGAACAGGCTAACAACCAGGAGTCAGAAAAACAAAAGAAAAAAAAAGGGCAGGGTAGAAAGGATATCTGGGTGTAACTGTTTGTAAAATAATACCAAAAAGCTAGGGGACTAATGATCTTTCTGCATCTCTTTGGGATAGCACTGGTGAGCACCAGGTACATCTCTGTACAACATGATATCCACTTAATGTTGATACCCAGCACAGTTTTCAGTCTGCTTATTTTATTTATAATGAAATGCTAAGTAAATTCAAAGGGAATAGTTGCTTCTCTTGTGAGGCTTTATAGCACCTTACGATCTTGAACTGTAACAAAATATGCTTCAGTCGGCTCAGAATGGAAAGATGCCAGAATGGATTTAAGACATTTTTCTCCAGCCAAAGGGTAATCCAGCTGGTTGGTTATGTCTCTAATTTAGAATAAAACATATAAGGCTACTCTACTTTATATCAGCTGTTCTTAGTACCCTGTTTCCCTCCTGAAAGGGGTAGTGGCATAAGCTAGCCTTAGACATACCCTCTTTGTGCACATAGTACCACATACTGTGAAAGGAGCAGAAGAAGGTATCAGCAGTTAATGTCTCATCCACATGACACGGACATACCCCTAGGGTAAAAAATCTGCAATAAATCAGTGTTCTCTTGGTAATTAAATTACTACACCTGCAAAGCAAGCCTTTTCACATCTGTGATTTTCAGTCTTCATCTCTCAGACAGATACAGCATTTGATTCGTGTATACATACCTCACAAGCACATTCAATTAAAAAGTGCAAAGCAACTATATTACTTGCTTAAGACTCTAATGGAGGATTCAGCAGAATTCCCCTGTGATTCAGGGCACGCATGCTAATGTTTATATCACAGTTCCTTCCCAGCTCCCAGCATTGTGGGTTGTTCTGAAAGGTCTTATGGCAGAGGAACATTCCTCTGTCCCACAGCTCTGGGCTGCCAGTTTGTCCTGTGAAGCCACAGCGAGCTAAATATTCAGGAATAACTCGAATCTGTAAAAATTCATCTTCATCCACCTGGGGCTCTGCAACTACTCTATGCAAATCTGAGCTGAGGTCCATACTGAGTGTTTGAATACCTGGATTGCTGAAGAGCTGTCTTTACAGATATGTATGTACATACAGATTTACATTATTATTATACTATATATACTGTTATATTGTATATATTATATATGTAAAGACATACATGACTGTATATGTATATATGCATTTTTATATAGGTATATATGTACATGTACACATATACATATATTTATATATGTATATGCATACACATGTATGTATACACATGTATGTATGCATGTGTTTATAGGTACATATGTGGATGTATATACATAATGTGTATAAATATGTATGTCTACACAGAAGAGAGAGGAAAACTTTAGGTTTCTAAAATCTTGTGTTTGTATAATACCTGTGCTGATCCCTGAATTTCTTTTCATAAAGGTGTACAGCCCAACATGAATAAAGAAACAGAGCTTCCCTGTGCGTTTTATGCCCTGTTTGGAGAAACACTCCCGTGTCTACTGCTTGCTATAGTCAGCTGCTTAGAGATTTTTACGTGCTGTAAAATGGAGACTTCTGATCCTTGCCACACAACTTGTGAAAGTTTTGTTTACTAAATGAGATCTTTGGGAGGCTGATAATTGAACATCCTTGCATGTTTGCTGCCTGGTTTAATTCCTGTGCATTTGCTTAAATAAGTCCAGGTGATTTGTTTCTTGCCATCAAAGTCTCATTAAGAAATGAATAACTAGTTGAAAGCTCTTGTTCTTTTCTTTCAATTTTGTTTCCAGAACTTTTGTAAAGGGAGCAGGGGGAAAGAAAGAACCTGGAGCTGGAAGGAATCCATGTGCTGCTACCTGTGTTTTCCAGTAATAAGCAGCAGACCTGCAGGCACAGGGAGGCTGGGAGAGGCTGTGGGCTGCTTGGGGCAGGCCAAGCCCGGGCTCGGGCCGGGCTGCTCAGGGCTTCACCCAGCTGGGGCACGACACCCCCAGACCTCAGAGGCCCGACCTGCCTGGGCCCCGGCTCCACGGCCGGGCCATGCTGGTGGGGAAAAGGCTTCTCCTCGTCTCCAGCCCGAGCCTCTCACGCCTCAGCCGTGCCGTGCCTCGCACCCTCCCGCCACACACCACTGTGCAGAGCCCGGCTGCGTCTCCTCCGTCCCCTCCCGCCGGTGCCGGGGCTGCTCCCGCCCATGGCTGCACCAGCCCCACTCCACAACCTTGTCTCACAGGGCAAGGCCCTGGCCCCACAACCTCGGTACCTCCCCTCAGCTCCCTCCAGTTTGTGGGTGTCCTTCCTTTATTGTGCAGCCAAAGCCAAACACAGTCCATCGATTGAAACCATGATCTTTTCTTTATTCTTTTTAACTTATCCCATATGCTTTTATTAAATAAAATACATGTTTAACTTGCAAAAAACATGTTATGTTTTTCCTTTCACTTTGTTATCTTTGCTTCATGTGCACACGTTTGTTTATGTTCCCCTGAACCTTGTCCATCTATAAGCAACAAAAAAATCCATGTGCAACAATCAACTAGGGAGATACCTTGCAGAAATTAATGGGAATTTAACAAATTTTAATTCTGTAGTTTCATAAATCTGGCAACTTTAGGCAGGTTCAGAGGTCTCTGAAGATGAATACGCATTTTTCTCTTCTGATTCTGTTTGTCATTTCCTACCTATTTCCCTCCTTCATCTATTTGTTTAATTCCTCTTGAGATTGTTCCTTTGGACATTTCTTTCCAAGCACTCATTCTCTCTCTGTGTCTGCCCTGGGAGCAATTTGTCCTTTCTGTAAGTCTCTGCTACCTGGTTAGCCTCCAAAGGTCACACTACCTCTACGTCTCACTCTGAGTGTCATGCTCCAAGTGAAGTCTTGAGATAACAGTGTGGTATGGAGGACATTTACCCTCAAAAGAATAGAAAAAAAAATTTGAAAAAAGATTAATTGAAAAAGGACCATGAATGTTTCAGGGACTGAAGGCAAATGGAGTATTTTTTCATAATGTCTGTATGCATTAATGTGCAAATTTCATGGTGTGGCCTTTCCTTTCCTTTCCTTTCCTTTCCTTTCCTTTCCTTTCCTTTCCTTTCCTTCCCTTCCCTTCCCTTCCCTTCCCTTCCCTTTTGAATAAGGGAAAAAAAAGAAAGAAAAAATATCAGAAAATTGTGAGTGGTTTAGATTCTGGTGTAATGAAGAATGATGTGATCTGTCCATAACAGGACAGATTGTGTTTTAAGGATGTCAACTGTGATAAGAAGAGAAAACGGCCTTTACACTGATCTTACAACAGAAAGAACTAAATAAAGCTGACATAGCCTTGCTTGCCCTGGAAGAAGTCATCTGGTTGATGTAGCTCCGCGTGTAACGCTTCCCAGGTCTAGCACTCCATGCCCCAGGTCAGTAAATGGGAACTGTCAGAATGTTCCTCTAGTCACCTGTGTGAGAGCTTAGAAGGGTGGAGAGAAAACAATCCAACAGTCTCTCTGAGAGAGGGCCTTAAAGCCCTGTGTTTTTGTGGTCTTCACCTAGAGTGCTACGCAACTGTAGTGTCAGTTAAAGTTGGTGGAAACTGTGGATGCTTCACTGACATCCTCATTTTGTTGGAGGCAAACTGGAAGAAAGGTAAGAGGGTGACATCTAGCAGTAAAGTTCTTCAGAAGCTGATGGGTGAAATGCAACTTTTAAAAGAGGCATTGTCAAGATTTGGTAAGACTCAAAGTAAAGATTTGCGAGAACAAACAAAGCTAGCATTTTGCAGTTGATCAGCATAACGTTTGGCAGAAGAAAATGAGATTTTAAACTGAATTGTGTATGAACATAGAATTCTCTGGATCTGATCATTTTGAATCAAAGAGGAGGTACTCTTTGGTCCTGTGGATATTTAAATTAACTTCCTAAATGCTGGTCTTTGCCAGAGAGGCAATAAAAATAATCTCAGTTCATGAGACAGGCTATGAAATGCATTTCATAAGATGGAAGACTTTGGGAGAAAACGTTGAGAATTGGATACTTCTGTTTTCTATAAAGTAAGAAAGGACTAGAAGGACTCTAAACTTGTCCAGCAAAATGTCAGCATAAATGAAATCGCTTTAATTTATTTGAGAACTCAATATTACTCTATGGATGCAATTCATAGACCTCAGAGAAACACTTGACCTAGCATGAAGGGAGTTGTCTATCCTGGAAAGAACATAAAAATGGAAAATGTGATGTTTCCTGTCCAGCAGAGGAGATGGTGAAGTGAAATGAAATTCCTCAAAGAGGGAATGTGAGACTGAAATATTTATTTTCTTACCACAGAACAAAGGAAGGGCCTAATCTTGCGATATATTGACTGTGAGACATTCAACATTCCTTACAGAGCCACAAAACAATCAGAAAAAAAAAAAATAACACTAGCGAGGTCAAATGGTTATATGGTCAAATGATGATGTTAAAATGGTGCTCACAAGAACTGCGGGCTGAGCAGACCACATGGATGGTGCAAACTTGATTCTAAATCTTTACTGGCTGAACAAGGAAAGGCAGGTGGAACCAAACAAGTAAATGATTAAAAGTTAATGTCACAAACATGTCCTGTCCTTCAGCATTCTGTTTTCACTACATGTCTGCCAGCACCTGAAGGAGTGTTGGTCTGCACAGCGTCTGCAGTGCTTCATTTATAATGGTGGTTAGATGTTTACCCCAGCTAGGTACCCCAAGAAAATGTAAAAAATAAATATTTCTATTTGTGTCAAATTCTAGCAGTTACTCCTTCTTAAAACACACACGCACACACAAACACGTGTGCATGACATGGCATTTCCATTTCTCAGCAGACAAAAACCAACTTTGTTTAAACAAATCTGGGCTGACAGATCATTTTCAGCAATTGTAGAATTGTTCTCATATCATTGTCTGGTCTTAATAGCAAATGTACTGCATTTTACTACTTGAAAATACCAAACATTGACCACAGCATAACAGACTAACCTGTTGGCAAACACTCGCTAAGCTTGAATGGATTTCCAAACACCTCTCTGTGGTTGGGATTACAGGCATAATAGGTATGATACACTTCTTTTAAAAATCTTCTTTTCCTCATACCTCAAAAGTTATATTTTTTTAGGATTAGGAAAGAAAGTAACCCTTCCATCTTTTCAATCCCAATTTTCTGCAGACAATGTTAAGTGTTACTAACGCAAAAGTATTCATGCTATGTAGCACACACAAGCCAACTGAGCAGAGAGTCTCCTGGTGCTTGATGTTGTGTCTACTAAGTAGACAATGACCACACAGGGTTGTGAGCCAGCCTCTGAACTAACTCTACAGAAGCATTATGCTACATGTTTATCTATTTTTTCTCATTTATACATGGGAAAGAAAAGGGTTCATCTCCCTGTGTCTGCATTAGCTCCCTGCTACCATGCTTGTGCACTGAGGGAACAGTTTAGTAGTAGAAACAATTAAAAAAATCAGTTTTTATGAGCTGTCCTGATGGCCTTTCCTCTGGAGCACTCATGCTTGTGCAAAAGGACTGAGAGACTTGCAAGTCCTTCTGTTTGTTTGTTTATGTGATAGCTTATGTGCATATTTATATATAAACAGATTTTAGAAAGATGATTATTCTTTTCCATTTTCCAGTTGGTTTGGCTTATTATTCAATTTGTCTTCATTTTCAAGTCCTTTGGCTGTATCTTACTCTTTAACTAAACAATCTCAAATTGAAAGACATTTTACTTCAGACAGTATTTGGAATAAAAATTTTGTGTTTGTCTTCAAGGGCAAAATAGTGTGTTCTTTTCCTGAAGTCTGCTAAGCAATCTACTTTAAATCCTCGAAAATATAAGACACTTTTTTTTTTTTTCCTGTCTTCAGTCCAAACTGTCATGTCAAATTAAAAGCCATGGAGATGTGTCAGCCAGCTAATTAAGGATGAACACTATATTTTGCCTTTTTTTCACTAGGACCTGATTTCTGGTTAGTAAACTCCAGTTAAGGACATACCTTTTTAAATGCAAATTCAGTTGTCTGAACACAGGCTTGTAAATAAAGAGCATTTATTTGCCATATAATGCAATGTAGCGCAGTAATTCCTCATCTTTCACTGAATGACATCCCTCCAGACCAGCCAGCACAGTACATCGTCAGTATGGCATTGTGCCTGGCTAACATAGCTATATTGTTCCTGAAATAGAAGGTAGCATTCCCATGTGACCTCAGAGTTGTTGTTACACACCTATTGTCTGTATTTGCACTTTGAAGAAAGGGTTCCTCTGCTTACAGCTTGTCTGTGTTGAAATTCCTGAGTCTGGTTTTCAGGTAGACCAAGCAGGAAAATCTTTACTTTTCCAAAGCTCTGTCTGAAGCTTCAGCTGGGAGTAGAGTCTAAGTACCTGCAGGCATAATCATATTTGTTCTTACATCAGCAAAAACTGATAAAATAAAAGTGTTACCTCTGATTGGTGATACAGATCTTTGTGCTTGCTGTTCATGGGAGCTCTGTGCTCAGAATAAAAGAAATCAGTACTTTAGAGGCCTCTCATGCATGTTATAAATCAGCAGAATGAAAATCTCTTCTGCTAAAACGTGGCAGAAAATATGTGATTTTTATCACTGTGAGTATTTTTATTCAAAAAAATTAATTTCCATTTTGTTAATTTGGTGCTATCAGTCATCACCTTCTAGCTAGCCCTTCTTGCAATATAAATAGATGGTTTTGTTTTCCTATAGTAGGATTTTCCATAGATGTTAGCAGCATTTTTTACTGATAGCAAGTATATAAATATTTCCTAAGAGTTGTTGTTTGTTTGTTTGTTTGTTTGTTTTTAAACATAAGCAATAGCTCTAGTGTGAGTAACGCCTGATTTGCAATTACAAGGCAAAAGAGTCTTAGAGTCCCTCGAGTGGTGACTCGTAAGTATTGCAGTAAAATGTGAAAAGCCATTGCAATTCAGACGGGAATACAAGCATTTGCAAGGAACAAAATATTTTGAATGGAAGGACTGACCAGGAAGCCAGATGTTTTAAAATCATGGATGTTGGCCATAGAATGTATATTCTGTTTCTTTTAAATACGGTCATAGCTAGACTTTTACTCTATAAAGTTGTTCATTCCTTCATTCCTGTTGAGGCTGTATTTTGATCTCAGAAGTAAGGGTCTTTTATTTTATTATTTTTTATTTTATTTTATTGCTTTTATTTATAGGTGGTATCAAATTATGGTCCATAATTTTAAATGGAATTAGCTAGGTTTGTCATTACAATTGTGTTTAATAAATTGAAAAGAGGGTTCATGGTTTTAAAAGTAACAACTGTAAAAGTAACAAGTAATTTCTGTGTATTTTCACATAAGGTCCACACTTAGGATGAGATCCTGTGGCGTTTCTCTCAGTGAATCACCTACTAGTAAGAGAATATTTTAAAATCAAACTGTGTCCAAGTGTTGCCCTTGTCCTTATGTATTTTCACTGTTGCCTAATATCTCGTAAGGATAGTACTTTCTGTTATTTTTCTACATAAGATCTAGCAAGTGGGTCTTGGTGGAAAACTGGTGAAAGGGGTGGCACATTTTTGTTTGTCTGTGCTTTTAGCTTGTTGGTGTTGGCTTGGTACCACCATTTGCCATTGCCTTCATTATAGCTGAAAGCTGATGCCCTGTGTATTCTGAGTGACTGCCACTAAGCACAAGTGAACAAAGGACTGCCTGGTGATGCTGAGCTACATACAAATGATTTCTTCTGTGAAACCATGCCTTTTCTGTCACATGCCTTTCTACACCAGAGAGGTTTCATATGAAGTTCTGGATATTTAAGAACTTGTGCAGTTACCGTCTGGTAGATTTCTTCACCACAGCTGCTATGCATTCCCTCAAGTCTGTTCTTTCCTTCCTCCTTATTTTAGCATTAATCTCTCCCATAACCTCTAAAATAATTAGTACACAAAAATTAGCTTGTGTAGAAATCAAACTTGCTCTTCAAAGAGTGAATCAGAAACACAGATTTCTCCCACATTCTTACAAATGCTTTTGTTCATTTGTATATCACATGTTATGTAGCTTCCATGCATGAATTCAGTAACAGAATACAGTTGGATCAGAATTCATATAGCCATGTGGCTCATGTTGCTTTCGTTCACTAAAAATATGTTTCTGGTCCTTGGAAGAAAACCTTCCAAAAGCGGCTGATGTATTTTATCACCTAGAAAGAAATCATTTGCAACGTCAGCTATTTTCCATGGTTCATTTTAAAATTCGAGGCATGCTGGGCACACCGTATATCCCCACCAAGATGACATATGCATAAGCATTATCATGTTATCATCCAGCCTGTATTGTCAGTCATTTTATTCTCTAAATATTTCTAGAGTCTGTATACTCCTCCACAAATGCACTGAATTTTCAGTGGTAAAGCTTGTCATCTAACGACTCACATTAGTGTGTAAAAAATCAAAAAGCTACTGTGTTGACCCTTGCGGACCCCAGAACCTCCCAGTGTTGGAGGATACCTACACAAGCCAGAGAGCAAAACAAAAACTAAGCTCTTTGGGATTAAGCTGCTCAAAATTCTCCAAGTTCTTTGTGGAGGAGTGATTCATGAAATAAAACTCCTCTCTTCTCGCTGTGTGTTGCATCCATTGCCTGTGTCCTGATTAAAGAGCCAGCTCTGCCTTACTTACATGCCAAAGGCCACGTTTCTCTCTGGGATGTATGTCTGCGTGCTACTTGTGCTGAATACAAACTGAGAACAGGACCTGGCTTTGTGGTCTGGCTCCTAAGGCATCTAACTGCAGCCAAGCCCCTGCTGTGACCTCCATGAGACTGAGCTGATAGTTCATGACCCACCTTGAATACATACTTTGGAAATGGTAACAAGTAAACCAAACCAAACCCCAACAATCAAGCCAAAACAAAAGGAGGACTGTGTGTGCATGGGGAAAAGTGCAGCAAGGAAAGTTTTTCATGTGGTTTTACTAATCTGTGCTGTGCTACAATGCAGACAATTCGTAAAGTCACTTTCACAGTGGCTGCATTTACATAATGACATGAACCTTTCTGCTTTGCAACAATTTTTAGTAGAAACATTCTGCTTTGCAGAGCTTTTAGGAATTAATGCAGTTTTTAAATTTTCTTTTTCTTTCTTCTTTCTCTTCCTTCCTTCCTTCCTTCCTTCTTTCTTTCTTTCTTTCTTTCTTTCTTTCTTTCTTTCTTTCTTTCTTTCTTTCTTTCTTACCTTCCTTCCTTCCTTCCTTCCTTTCCTCCTTTCTTCCTTTCCTTCTTTCCTTCCTTCTTTCTTTCCTTCCATCTTTCTTTCTTTCTTTCTTTCTTACCTTCCTTCCTTCCTTCCTTCCTTTCTTCCTTCCCAGCTAGTTAATAACATGGATTCCAACATCACAAATGGAGTTCTACAGCTATTATCAAAGCAGCATACTTTTATGAAATATTTAGCAAAAATAAAGCAGATATTAAGTAATTCTGGCCATGTCAACAGGCTTTTACAGGAAGTTCTCTATAAGCAGAAAGACAGGAGGTCTCTTTATCTTGCCAAGTTGCAAAGTCTTCTGGAAAAAATGTATAATGCATGATCTAGATAGTGAATTCACTTTGTTCTTGTGCACAGTCTGCTGGGAGGAGGGAAAATCATGTCCAGCCCTTCACAGGATCAGAGTGGCTGATGTTCTTTCTGGAACTGCACTGCACCTCTTTACCTCTGTAATCATATTTACCAGGTGTTTATTGTGATGGTAATAAGGAGGCGGTTCTTCTGCCTTTTGAACCATACATTGCAGTCTTACTGAGTCAAGAGTAGGAAAGCATTTATGCAATTGACAGCGATTACATCAGAGACATTGTCACTGTCTGATGAAGCCCTTAGTAATGCATGGCTTAAAAAGACAATGCAACTTTATTATCTAACCTTATCTTCTTAAAACTAAGCAGAAGCTGTTTATAATACTATAACAAAAAGTGGTGTTTTATCTCAGCTACACAATGGAATTTAAATACAACCTCTTCACAGCAATAAACTTACATGTTCATAAAGATTTAAAAACTGACTGATTGAATTTATCATCTTCACAGTTGCCTACCCAAACTGACTGCCTCAAAATTGTGTTTTCTGTATT
>VXAA01000323.1:83644-120520 GCA_013399115.1 Anseranas semipalmata | reverse complement strand
CTTTTTTTTTTGGTTATTCTCTTTTTGCTCTAGAAACAATGCATTTGGAAGGATGTCCACATCAGTTTTTCATATCAGTGCTGCAGAAGATAATTCTGATACATTTTTCTCAGTAACATATTGAGACTAGAGAGAGTGGAACAGCTTCAGAACAAAACCTCTGCTCTTAACTTTATATTTGGTAGACATTATTATTTATTGCCATAAATTTTATCATAAATATCTTCTTAAAATAAATATTTTATCAGAGATTAATATTTGTATAATCCAGGGCAAAGAAATGTCTGGAGGTCTTAATAAATGTTAAAGGACTTAACATTACTGCTGATAACTTAAAATTTTGGTTACTGGGTAAGAGCTGTTGCATTGCCTACTTTGTTTGTTTCTTTCAATTTAAAAGTGGGATTTTACAGATGAGCACAGAGCCATAAAGTATGGATGGGGGAGATTTAATCAGTGCACACGGGAATGTACTATACCACCAGATTGCAATTATTAGACCATTTCCACTTTCTTAGGAAGATCTTACTCTCAATTATTTGCTAGCAAATAAATGAGTAAACTAATAATAATGCTGGGGTCTTAGTCTTGCTTCCGTAATAGATGGCTCAGAAGAGATCCTTTGTAATTCAGTCTCAATACCATATGTCTCTGTTGACATTAAAGTGCTTAGTTCCAAATGAGTTGGCTTCATTCAAGCATCTTAATTCAAGAGTGGATGATTAGATCTTAAGCTAAAAACCTATTAGGATGTAAGCACTTATGTTGCTGAAAGGTATTAAAGGAACAGCATAGTGTGGTTGCAGATAAATCCTCTGTATCTAGTACTGATTGGTTAAACCTTGTTTGATCTTCAAACAACATTAAAAATGAGCTTAAATGTTCAAAGTTGAACATGGCATAAGTAAACCTCCAAGATACATTATGTGAAAATAGATTTTGGTGGCTCTGTGAGAGAAGGGAAGCTCAGAGATGGTAACTTGATGTTCTGTGAACAGAAATAATGTAAGATGCATTAAAGCACAGGGAGACATTATCTTTTAGAACTGAAAAGTATGTTTTTAACTTTCAGTCAGTAAAGCATGGCAAGAACTGTAAGCAACTCCTGAGAACTCTTCAGTCATTCCTGGACATGGTAACTAGCATTTTTAATAATCTTGCAAGCTGTGCATTTGATTTTATTTTTCATCTACAGAACAGTGCAAATTATGTAGTTAGCAAAACACCCCAATCCTTGTGCTAAGTGAAGAGAATTACTGTCTGATTCCTTATTGAATAAAACTCAAATACTGGAAGTAAAAATTGCTGTTTTGGAGGAGCTATTTATAGCACAGTTTAAATCTGTATGTGACCCAGGCCACTGTAAATTTATTTTCTAAATGATGTATTTTACCTCCAGCCCCATGACAGAAATATAATAATAATATAATATAATATAATATAATATAATATAATATAATATAATATAATATAATATAATAATAAAATGAAATAAATATATAAGAAACCTTGAAATCTTACTTAAATACTAGTTAATAGAATATGTAATAAAAATAATAAATGAATTATAGAAGCAGTCCTGTGATTTGTGAGGTCTAATTTGGTGATTGTTGAGAATGTTTGGCTTTGGCTGTGTTGCCAAAATGGGTTGCAGGATAAGACTGTCAAGAAGCAACTCCTCCACAATGGTCTATGTGAGTGCTCACTTTTTGCTAGTGGTCACATTCACTGCTGTAATTCAATGTATGCTTAAAAACTGATGATCACATAGCATTGGTTATTGCCACCCAAAATACAGGTAACTCTTTTATGATGCATTACCTTTATATACATGTAGAAATCTTTTAGGGAGTATATCTTAGGGTGAAATGTAAAAACAAAGCAAAATGAAACAAAAACCTCACAACTGATTAAAACTGCAATGACTTGCTTTGGGTTTGTCTGTATGATGATCATTTATTGATGGTTCTTTGAGGAACAGTAGTTTACATGATGCTAACTTCTGCTCATTTCTTGCTGCAAGTAAGGCATATAGAACCCTGGAGACAAAGGTGAGATCACTTTTGTTATTATTCACACTGCTGTAATGGAGAAGGGGAAATAGAAGGTATCTTTGCAGGCTATACTGAAAACAGGAATTTTAGTACATGCCTACATGTGAAAAAGGCATCAACTTAAAAATTTTTATATATATATATATCAACTCTGTTGGAGAGGTGCAGTCTTGCTTCCAAATGAACAATGTTCTTTCTTCCCTTCTCTGAATTTCTCATTTATTAAGCACAAGTCAGTAAGGGATCGCTGCTTTAGTTAAATCAGCACAACTTTCTTATTTAAGTAAGGCAAATAGTCAAAGAGGTCTGTGCAGCTACAGGGCTTAAGAAGCTATTCTCTAGTCTTTTAACCCCATTTCTGCTAGGAATCTGAGCTGCTGGAGGTGAGGGTAACCAGAACTAGCTGTCTCTGTTCCCATCTTTGGCAGTGCTGTGACACATAGACCGTGGTACCACTGTCGACCTGTCGTTGTGGAGGCACAGTCCTGGAGCTGTGTGCTGCTGGAAACTGCTCAGGATCCAGCCTGGGAGCCAAACATGGCTTTCACAAGTTAGCCACAGCATGTGAGGCAGAGTTGAGGCTGACCTCAGGTTGTTTGTGTTGACTGTAGGACTGTAGGACAAAATACCTGATCCACCACACCAGAATCAGTCACCTCTGTTTCAGGGCTAATTTGAACTGGCTGAGTGAGTTCATAGCCTATTGATGCTTTGCAGCCTATGGCTATGGTGTTTATCTTTGACATGTGTCTTGAGTTTTAGCCAGGTTGATCATAATCAGACCAAGAAAGATTTCACCCATCTATGCTAGCAATTTATGTCTTTATTGATCAGTGTTCCAATGAGAAAAGAAACTCTTTTAATCCTGTTTTTAGCCCACTTTTGTTCATGTATTTACTAGGGCCTGGTACTGACCAAGGCTAACATCATGCTTCACAGCTGTGTCACAACAAACCACTGCATAAATCCTCCATCCTTATGTCCCATTTGGATACATATGCGTGAGTAAAAGAACTATATCAAAATCTGTTGCAACAATGGAGTGAGGTAAGTTGACACAATAATGTGAACTTCCTTATAGACCTCCCCGTTTTGAGCAACCCTCTGAATATGTACTGGTTTACAAGATGAAATAAGTACATGAAACAATTAGGCTAATGGGGAAAGAGAGTAATGGGGAGAGGGAAAAGTAGAGAGTGAGTAGTAATGCATGGATTCACATTCCCAGAGATCTGGAAAAAGGAGAGGAAATAGGGCAACTATTCTGGACTCCTTGACAGGAACAGGAGTTGATTTTCATCAACAAAATCGATTTAGTTTGTTTCAAAACTTCAGAAATGCATATTTGAATGTCCTATGACAATGTGCAGGAATGATAAAAGAATTTGCAATCTAAAGAACGGATATTATCCAACTAAAGGGGAGGATCTGAAATGTGGGAACATTCTCTCCCTGCTCTCACTGAAAGAAACAGCCCACTACATTTGAATTTCTTGAGTGGGAATTCTGCTTGACTTGGGCATTCATTTCTAACAACCTATTTACTTACCTGAGTCTGTCCTTGGTGGCTCCTTGGTCTTCCCTCCTTAGCCAGCCTTTGGTTTTGGTACTTCCTCTGTTTTGCTGTAACATCATCACCTTCACCCTCCCAGTGGTTTGTGGCAGAAGCAGAAGCCTCCATTTTGTGATGGTGTGACTGGAGCTGACCTGATGCTGCCCCATCTGTGCTTCACCTTGCAGGCGGCACTGCCCACACACCGTCAGTGCTGCTTGCAATCCAGGGCAGCTAGACTGGGAGGTGCTACCAGCTGAGATACAAGTGACTCCACAAATTTTGGCTGGACAGCCCCCCCACCCAGATAGTTTATTTCATTACTGTCATGTTACCTGCTGTATCCTAACCCCTCACAAAAGGCACATACAGATTTCCTCGTGGCTGATGGTGAAAGAAATACAAAACAGTTCTGCCTGTAACAACTAAAAGATTTTTGAGATGGCCATGTGCTCAGTCTTGGGGGTGCCATGTGCTGATACTCAGCATGTGGTGATGGGGAGTCAGGAGGGAGATAAGAGCGATAATGATCATCATAACTTTAAGCTTGTGAAGCTTGTCCCTGGAATAGCTCCTGGGATTTGAGAGCTGAAGGCACGACCTCCCAGGCTGACACAAGGGTATGAACTGTGTCAGTTCTGCTCTAACACGACTACATCAAGGCTAATGTTTTATCTCCTTAGTGCTTCTTTTGGTGCTTCCCAAAAGCACTTACCATAAACAGGATGATCAAATATTGGCTTTGCCACAAGTGTGTAGCTGAAAACTGCTACTGAGGCGTGCTTGGTCTAACAACAGCTTATGTGTTTAAAAAGTTATCAGACTCTAGCTGAGTTTTATTAGTTCAGCTGCCTTGCTCATTATTATCTCCTTGTAATTATCCTCGGATGTTCATGTGTCACTAAGTTGAGTGGGAGACATGGTTCCTCCCTTTGCAAAAGGGTGCTTTATGCAGGCTTGCCTACCATACATCAGTTAGTGCACAGAAAATGTTACCATATAGAAAACTGACACCAGCACCAAGAACAAGTTAAAATGCAGCATGGTGGCATGAACTGGCAAATCCTGGCTTTTTAAAATGATATTTTGTCTTTTTCTTCATTAGAAGAGGGAGCATGGTGCTGAATGAACTAGAAAACTGCCTAACAGCCTCTCAGTCATGTGGTGTTCAAGTGTTTGGACACCCACAGTAGTCTCCTAATGTTAGTAAAGCTGAGAATATTGTTGAAAGTATTCTTGTGTTATGATTAAAAAAAAAAAAAGCATGAGGAATATTATGTATAAAAACTCCTTCCCTCAGATACAGTTCAAATAATTCACCAATAGCAGAACATTAAATGGGAAGTCACACTTACATGCTGTTTATAGTTGAAAAGAACATGTGTTTGACAGTAACAGAACATCCTGAGACCTTTCCTATTCCCAGTCTATTTTTGGAGGCACAGGGAACTCTTTCTCCCCTCCCAGGACATTAGCTCTGAACTTTGAGGACAGCTTACAAATTCAGGAGCTAAATTAGGGAGAGATCAGTACTTGCTCATGCTCTGCATCAGGCAAGCAACAAAACTCATTTTGATTATCCAATTCGATTTCCAAGTTTTATTTGAATAGCATGCAAAAATTTTGAAGAGCAAGAATCATTTCAGGAAAAAAAAAAAAAAACCAACCCACAAACATAAGCATATTAATTTGTAGGAATATAATCCACATGAATGCTCAGTGGGATGGAGAATTTTGCAAGAGGACATAAATTACAAAATTAAGGAATAACAGATGACACATTCACTTGCACCACAAACTGGCAGTGAAAAATGCCAGTGCAGATTTGGGCTGCATACTAGAAGCACCGGATAAAAGGGTAGGAAATTACATTTACATTTACATTTACATTTACATTTACATTTACATTTACATTTATATAGACTTTGGAAGTTTTCTACTTGGGAGTAAAGATGCATCTACTTTGTTTGAATGCTAACCTGAGTGCTCCACTGTCTGAGGCTTGTCCAAGGTAGGGTGAATGCCAGCCGACTATAATTTTCTCTTCATTGTCACAGAGGTTGTGTTGTAAGACCTATTACACAGCTATGATTGGGTATAAGTTGTGTTGATGGTGTGGATTTTTGCTTCTTTGTGGATCTTAGCTCTGTCATTTGCTCTCTTTGTGTTATAAATGCCTGTATTAAAATCTATATAGTTGAAGACACAGACATTCCAGCTTTGAAATTTTTCTGTCTCTGTAAGCAGACAGTAATTTAAGGTGTAGCTTGGCAGAAGAACACCTGGAGTTTTACATTCATCCTAGGCCTTTGGCTAGCAGAAGGGAACTTGAAAGCTGGAGGAAGGGAAAAGAACAACAGAAAAGAAGAATGAAAACCTTAGGTCAGTGAGTGATTTGTTCACAAAGAGAAGTTATGTGATATTGGCTAGGGGAAAATACTAGACATTTACATAGTCATTTGTGACCAATTATAGGGGTGCATGGAGCAAAAGAAAAGCATTGTAGTGTAGATACATTTGAACTTAAAGAAAAATAGGAATCCCAAGGTGACTTTTCTGGACTAGGAACTTTTATGTAGGAGATCTCACAAAAAATGAGTGGTTGCAATAGTAATAGAAGAAGAGGAAAAACTACTTGCTGTTGAAAGAGCTGTCTAATAAATTGCTAAAAAGCCTTTTCAGCCCGGGCTTTAATTCTAATTAATCATTAATTGTATTTTCAGCCTGTATGTGGATTAATGTGAAGTTCAGAACCATCTATGACTCTATGATTCAGTGCAGAATCTGCCTGAGAAAGCTACTGAAGCCAAATGGCAAACACATACCCAGTGGAGACAACCATGACTTCTCTATAATCCATCTATAAAAGGCTAAGCTGCCTCAGTGTACTGTGTCTCTGTGCCAAAGGCTTGGTAAAATGACAGCGCATTAAGCAGAAAGAGGAGCAGGTTCACCCTTTTCTGGAGCTATGCAGTAGGATCCCTCATCCTCTCTGTACATCCTCTGACAGCTTTTGTGTTCACTCTTCCTTGGGAAGTGAACTCTGGGCTCTGGTGAAGGCTGCCCCTGCCACACACAGAAGGTGGGAGGTTTGCCGAGAGCCTCGGTGATGTGACACACAGGGCTCGGCAAGGCTTGTGCAGAGGAGCAGGAGGGGGAGCGTTCATTGCAGGCTGGAGCGGAGGAGCGCGCCCCTCCTTCAGGAAGCCCGGTGACTCTCAGTCCAACCATCTGGCATGCCCACTGCTGGAGTGGAAATGGCAGGGCTGGACCAAAGACAGTCAGCAGCCATCACACCAGAGACTGTTTGAATGCCCTGCATGTAAGTAGCATTAATGAAGCTATGTCTTGCAGTTGTAAAATACTGTGCAATCAGCATCAGCCATATACATCACACCGGTACTTTAAACTGTGCAGATGAGGGCACCAGTCCAAAGCATCAGAGAAGGCCTGCAGATGCTGGCCTGAATGATCTGCAGTACTTAGATGTAACTTCAATGCCCTTTATTTTCCTGTTTATTAAAAATACAATCAAAGAGGATGGTAACTGTAAATACCGGGTAGATTTACTCTGCGGTGAAGACTAAGAAGCAGATATGCTATGGCATTCACCTTGCCTTGCAAGGGTATTAAGTGTTGCTGTCTAGACAACCTCAGAACTCAGTTGTGCATTATTTTGTCAAAGCAGTTTCTCTGATTTGGGTAATGATTGTGCGTGAGGATATAGCATCTTACCAGTGCTATCAAAATTTTCATCGAATGCCCTTATTGCTGCATCCAAAGCTCTTTAATCCTTTATATTTTTAACAGAAAAGAGCCTGCGGCCATTTTTTTTTTTCAGCCTGTAATAAATTCTGTTTTATTTTCACTGAGATAAATCAACCATGGGCATGTGTGTGGGGATGGGGTTTCTTGCCTGAAGGCACCCATGAGCAAAATGCCAGACCCAGAAAATGCCAGTGGGATTCTGTTTCTAATAGAAAAGAACAGTACTTAAAGATACATTTTCTCTTGTACATCCCATAATGTTTTGCCATGACAAGTGCCTACTGTACAAATAGAAGTGACCTTTTAAAAATGCTTGTTCAAGATCCTGCTGCAAACTGGTGACAGTTAAACTAAGTAGTTCAAAGACAGTATTAAGCCAATTTTGGCCTTTGACCTAGCACACAAGTCTTCTCTATTGTGGGGTCAGCATAGACACTTGAACTGTAAAAAGTTACTCTGCAAGTCATGGAGATTAAGATTCTCACTCAAAATAAATTATTGTGTCTCTGATCTTTAAGATCNTTTTTGTCGAGCAAGAGTGAAGCAGACTGAGAAATCCTGCTATGAAACAGAAGTAGGCAGAGGATATATCTGATCAGGGCCTCCTGTTTCCTATGTGGATGTCTTGGGCTAGTTGGTTATGGGTGTGGAGGGAGTATGTCTGTCTCACAGAATCGCAGAATGATGAATATTGGAAGGGACCTCTATAGGCCACCTGGTCCAATGCCTCTGCTCAGGCAGGTTGCACAGGACCAAGTCCAGCCAACTTTTGATCTCCAGGGAGGAGGACTCTGCTACCTCTCTGGTAACCTGTTTCAGTTCTCCGTCAGTTGCACAGTAAAGTGCTTCCTGATGTTCAGATGGAACCTCTTGTGTTCCCGTTTGTGCCCATTGCTTCTTGTCCTGGCCCTGGGCACCACTGACAAGAGCCTGGCTCTGTCTTTGCATCCTCCCTTGGGGTATTTATAGACATTGATCAGATCCCCCGTAAGCCTTCTCTTCCCCAGGCTGAACAGTCCCACCTCTCAGCCTCTCCTCATAGGAGAGGTGCTCCAGTCCCTTGATTATCTTGGTAACCCTCTGTTGGACTCCCTCCAGTATGTTCAAGTCTCTCTTGTACTGTGAGAACCAGAACTGGACACCATACTCCAGGTGTGGCTTCACCAATGTTGAAGGATCCCCTCTCTTGACCTGCTGGTGATACTTTGCCTAATGCATTCAAGAATACTGTTAGTCTTCTTAACAGCAAGGGCACATTGCTGACTCGTGTTCAACCTGGTGTCCACCAGAAACCTCAGGTCATTTTCTGCAGAGCTGCTTTCCAGCTGGGTGACCCGCAGCATGTATTGCTGCCTGGGGTTGTTCCTCCCCAGGTGCAGGACCCTGCACATCTCCTTGCTGAACTTCATGAGGTTCTTATCATGAGAATCTCCAACCTGTTTGGGTCCCTGGCTGCATTGCCCTCTGGTGAGTCAGCCACTCCCTACAGTTTTGTGTCATCTGTGAATTTACTGATTTCTATCAAGTGTTACCCTTGTAGCACAGCTACACACTACAGAGGCAAAAAACATAAACTCCATGGCCTGATGCTGAGGGGACTCAGCTGAAACACAGGTAAGCAGATGGGAGGCTAGTCCCCTGCTTACGCTAACAGCCAGCGGAAGAGTTTAGACTGGAAATATTGAGAGACATCACCTTTACGTTAACTAATAATCTGATAGGTAAAAATTGCCCTTGAGAACTGAAAGGGAGAGATAGAAATGCTATTTATATCTGCTTCAAGTCCTCCTTCTTCCACATCTGCCAATATGAAGCTGTTGGCTGTTTTGGGGGGTAGGGTGGTCTTTTGATTTTTTTTTTTCTTTTGACCAGAAATTCAGTCCTGGACAAGGGAAATGTTTTGTTCAAAGCTTGCATCTTAGCAGAAAAAGTCTTTGTTTTGAAAGATTGTTTTTAGACAAAAAATCACAAACAACAAACAATTGAATAAAAAAAAATAGGAAGCAGCAGATACTTAGAATGTCATGTCGGTTAGGTGTGAAAAAAAATAACAGCTGTTTTCTGATCATAATTAAAGGTAGCAAGGCTGGGTTCTGGGACAGAAAATCACTGGGAAGATGAAACTACAGGAACTGCACTAGACATGCTCATGTGTACTGGTCTTTTTTGGGGGAAAAACAGTAATAACATTTGACTAATAGAAATCATAATCAATAAATAATTGTAAACAATGGTTAAGATGTATAAAGACTGGGTGGAAAGCAGTACCAATGTAGTACAGATAATGAAATGATCATTTGTTACTTTGTGTTTACTTCCTGTTACATCATCTCAAAGGTCTGTGGACTGATCTTAGCCTTCAATGGTTTATGGATCTGATTGATAATGTTCATTTGTTATAACATGTATTGTATTCCCATATGTATAAAGGTCTCAGATAGAAACAGTGTTATCAAATTACTCCGATTTAGAAAGCAAACAATTCATTACAAGGTGTTCTAAGCTCCGTACAAGGCAGAACTAGAAGTGTTTTTTTGTTTCTCTGAGACTAAGATTTAAAAAAATCACATGAATAATTTTGATAGGAATCTAGCAAACCTATTTCACTGCTAGAAAAAATAAGGCACCCCTATGACTTCTGTAGGAAGTAACACTGTAGAGTAGAATAATACAGGTTCCATAGTTTGCAAGGAGCCTGGCTCCTCACAGTTGCAAATATTTTATTGACGATCCGTAAGACAAACCACATCTAAAATCTCCTCTTGAGTATTATTCTTTAAAGGACCTCAAGGAGCCCTGCAATAATTTTAACCCCAATCCCCTCACTGTGAAGGGGGATACTGTGGACAGAAGCTGACATCTGTAAAATTTAATAGACTTTCTCTCTGGGGCAAATTTGGATGTTCTGAAGAACTCAAACAAAACTGAAATTGCTGTTTTTACTCCATGTAGGACATGTAACCAGTAATAACAAGATCTGAAATTGAATGAATGAATAAATAAATAAATAAATAAAAAGAACAACAACAACAAAAAAACAAACATTATTCAATGTCTTATGTATGGAAATGAAGCAAATGTGCTACAAGCTCTAGTTCCACAGGTCTACAATCAAAAGAAAATTCACAAGAGTTACTACTGAATCACTTTTGCTCCAGGTCTGTCCCACCTGCCCATGTGTGCGAGATGCTGAACAATGCCATCTTCCAAATACACATATGCTCACATGCAGATGATGAGGAGATGGTACTGTCCTGTTCACTATTAAGACGTTCTGAGCTGATTTCAGCCCTTATCTACCACTCTTCTTTCTGAATCACTGTTTTCCATGTTTTTCAGTGATTTTTGGAAGGAAAATTTGCAGTAATAAAGAACATTTGATACACTGTCCTGATAGTGGCTATTCAATTACTTGATTGATAGATGCTAAATTCTCATTCCCCTCAGACTTCATCTGTGGTATTTGACCATCTCCTTCCATAGTAGTTAATGAAAATTCTGGAAAAGATGGTTTTTATGTTGTTTGCTTGTTACAGAAGTAAGGAAGAGGATGTCCATTAATATGAACACTTACATTAGAATGAATCATGCCCAGTTTGACTCAACAAATGCAGTTTTCAATTAAGTAGATTCTGTTCTTTAGCCGAAATCTAACTGTACAACATATTGGCAGACTCCTCTGCTATCATGACTTTACTTTGCCCACCACTGATAAAATAGGAGAAAAGTGTTCTCTCTGAAAAGATCTGGGAGACAGGAGAGAGGTTGTTATAACTCTTCTGAGCCTGTTTTTAGGCAATCGTGATAACATGGATAATTAATAGAAAGGAAAAATAAGTCTGGAAGCTATTTTGAAAGGACAATAATGTATAATTTCTTGTAAAAATATTTAAAACCAGCTGCTGCTCAAACTTAGTGTAAACTGTAGGTGGCACTATTTGTATAAATTTTGCAGACCACCAGGGAAAAAAAGTTCCCACTCTGCAGAGTTTCCTGATAGCTTGCCGTGATCGTATAGTGGTTAGTACTCTGCGTTGTGGCCGCAGCAACCTCGGTTCAAATCCGAGTCACGGCAAAGAAAGGTGTATCTTTTGGAGATATGTAACTAGAGGCTGCATATCAAAAATTATCTATGAATGATGTCTAACAGTGAAACGAGAAAGCAACCAGAGGCTCTGTAGCTTTTACAGGAATGTTTTTTCTAAAATACTATATGACACATATATTAGTTTAGTAATCCTGTTGCCAAGTATGATTTTTTTTTTTTTTTAATTTAAATGTTGATGGATATTGTGATAAACGCTATGGCATACTGAGTATGTAATTTCTACTCATTACATCTACTTAAGATCTGGACAGAGCAATGCGTGGTTTTCATCTTTGCTAGTTTTGTATACTAACGCAAAAGCCTGAATTGCTTGGAAATAGGACAGTGGTAGATGTGGAAATCCTGCTTGCCTAGGCATGGACTGCAGTTAGCAGAAGGTTTTTGCTGGTGATGGACAAGAAGAACCATCACCCATCAGTGATTCCAGTGATTCCCTTTGGATTTCCTTAACTGCCCTGCATCACTGAGTAAAGTGGGCTCAGATTCTCAGAATGAAGACTTGTAAAATGACCACAAGGCTTTTATAAATTATTTACTGTAACTAAAGGCAATTTGTGTAGTAAATGACAAATTGATGACAAAATTACATAGCTGGTAACAACTAGATTAATAAAAGCCCACTACTGTGGAGTTTATCAGATTATTTACATGCCACTGAATGGAGTTTCTGGTGGTTGGTTCTTCAATTTTATGAGTTAAGTGAAGAACAAGAACTGTTTTCATTGCATTTGCATTTGGTGGGACATCAGTTCTCTGAATGATGGACTATGTCTCAACCAGGCTTACATGGATTCAAGCTTCCATGATGGGCACAGCTCTCATTCCAGGTGCCTGTCTCTCTGGAACCAGGGAGGACCTTTCCTTGCCCTCCTGCCCAGTGAGGAAATGAAACAAAACATTCTTTGCACCGATATCAGGAAAAAATAGAAGCCTCGTGGGCCTGCCAGCCTGGGCAGGCACCTCACCTCTGGAAGCTGTAGACTGAGGTGTCCCAGTTTGGGTGCAGTTGGCTAATGACTCTTGGCATCTTCTGACCTCCCCCAGGCTCAAGGCAGCTCTTTCTGCTGTGTTTTTAGGGTATCTGTTAGCATTCCTCTGACTGGGCTCAGCCTTCCTGTCTAAATATCACTCAGCCTTTTAGGAACATATCAAAACAATTAGCTCTCAATTTCTTGGTATAATTGACAAGGCAGATGTGACTGATTTCTCAAAAGAAAGCACTTTAGAAATATGCTCTAGTGTAAAAGTGAGAAAGATGACCTCTGTCTCCCAGAAAAGTCATCTACGGCGTTAGATTTTATAAACTCCAGAGATATCAGAGTAACTCCTCACAGGTGCCTATATTCTTTAAACCATCCTAGTGAATGAAGTCCTAGAACTGAAATCCCAAAATTGCAATGCCAGAAATTCTGCTCTGCTCATGTATCATCCTGAGGCTGTCAAAACACTCAAGGTTCAGTCCTGCTTAACATCAAAGCTCCTCGGTACATACTTCTCTATATCCAGTAATTCAAATTGTCCTTTTTGGTGTTTTATGATGAGTTACCTGGAAACTGTGGGCATTCTGCTTGCTTTACTTTGTTTAGGATACCGATAACCATATTGTGAGTGCAATGCTAGCACTATATAAACAGATAGCAAGAACAGTGTAGACCGATAAGTAGATCTTTTTTACCAACTCCTCCTCCAATTATTTGTTCTCCTCACAAGCGAATCAAAATTAAAACCCAACTTCATTTTGGCCTATAAGCATGTTAATGTAGGTGGCTCTCTGCATCCCATTTCCTGCAGAAATATTTGTCAATTTTTCCATCTCAGTGGGGAAAAAGAAAACAAAGACTTTAGTACAAAACAATTTCCAAGGATATCAGGATTGCAGTGTAGGAAACACAGAGGTTTAATCCTGTAACAGATTTTGAACCTTGAAATGTGCAAAGAATTACCAGTATGCTTCTGAAATGTGCAGGTCCTCATTTGAAACAGACATGTCCAGATAGCACCTTTCCAGTTGGAAACTCTGATTTAATAATAGTACATAAAAAAACTTTAGCAAGGATTCAGCTTTACAAAAATCTGTTTCTGAAGCTCTGATCTTTTTTCTCTAAGAAGTCTGAAGAAGACTTCGAAGGCCAAAGGGAAGAGTTCACTTGAGCAGCCTTCTCTGGCTTTATGAAGAAAACTGGTCTGGTGAGAAATGAAGAATAATATTTTAAAAACAAGACAGGAGAAGAAAGTGCATATCTTTCTCTGCAACTCTTCTATGTCCTTTTGGGCCTGCCGTTGTTCTTGTGCATGGCATATTCTGCATAGAATGTAAAATCTTTAAGACTTAGATGTGTCTATTTTCAGATCCCTAACATGCCTAATTCACATTCTGGCACTGCAACTAATAGGATGTATCCCTCAGCAGAGCCTGGGAAGAGATTTATTTCTCGTTACTGTATTTCAACATTAGCTTTTGATTTGGATAAGAACCGCAAGTGTTTTAAAGCTATGGAGAAAGATACCTAGTTGTTAAGGAGGCAACACTGAACAGAGAGACTGGAAAAAGTACTGAAAGATTAATTGAACCTGATGTAGATTTCTTTTCATCTTCCTTCATTTTTCGGGGAGTGCAGCAGGGCTGGTTGTATCCTGTCTGATGTTCATATCAGGTGTTGAGCAGGATAGAAAGCAGTGGCTGTTTTGAATCTGCAGTCATCAAATCAAATTAATTCTGTTTTTTCACTCTCTTTACAGGACTGCAGCTCATATTAAAACTTTTATAGGTCCCCTCTGAAATCCTTTCAAAGGGCTCTGGTCAAGAAGACTCTTTGAAAGTAGATCTTCTGTGGTAAAGAGAACTCCTGAAAGCTTGAATAGCTGGTTGTGCTTTAGCAAAGAATGCCAGGAATTCATTTCACAGGTGGGATGATTTTACCTCTGGAAATTCAGCTCTGAGTTTACAGGGTATTATTGCAGGATGGGTAGTAATTGGAGAAAATTTGGCAGAGAAGGAGATTCCTGAGCCTGATGTGTAAACACGACTGCATAAACAATGCCCGATGCTGCAGTTCTGTAGCTTTTCCCACAATCTGTCTTTGGCGTTTCTTAAAACAAAACGTGTCCTGCTCTCTAAATAAAACTGTGTCTTCTCACTTGTAAAGCTCCAACAGTCACTTATAGCCATAGAGAGCTGCACTGGAACACATGTGAAGACTGTGGTCAATTTTTGAACCTTTCAACCTGTACCACTTTGGGTTAAGCTTTGGCTCAGGTTTGAATCCCACAGCTTTCTGCACTACATTTCAAACTACTGAGTAAGGCCTGGTTTCACTGCTTGATCAAGATTTCAGCACAAATCTCAAGGCTACTGAATGTCTCAGACTATTCTAAATAATGTTTAATCTTGCTCTGTTTTTGCTTCCAATGTGATTTTATACCTCTCGAATTCTAAATTCACTATTTTTTATTCTAAAAATTTTATAAATGCGTCCCCGTCACCTGGAATTTCACAGAAGCAAAATCAGCTCTTTGGGTTAGATTCAAACTGATTTCATAAATGTCTCTTTTACAAAGCTTTGTGAAAGTCATGCTTAACATTTTAAAACTTTTTACTGCACTCTTTTATAAAGAAATATTGTATATGGTTTCTCTATGCCAAATACAACTCAGATGACACTGTGATATTCTTTTAAAGGAATTTCTGTGTCACAATGAAGTCTTCTTTCAAAGGGATCCCACAACACAATGTCTTAAAAATATTTGAGAATAAAAGAAAAGTGCAAAGTCTTGATATTCCATGCTAATATAACAAATATTTTCTGTCACAGTCTGTAGTATTAATATGATCAGTGTCACTGTGCTGCTAAATCAGCACGTACCTACCTTTTGCACCTGAGACTTACGTATGGAACCAACAATGTAGCCACTGCACCGTTTCTTGTCATTTCTTGGGGATCCTGGCATTCCCAGTTTCGATCTGGTGCTTCCAGGGTCCTGACTCACTCTTCCTTTTAATAAAGAAATTTGTCTCAGTCTCTGACGAGACTTATTTTGCTCTCCAGATCTGCATCACTCTCCAATTTGTTTGGGATGGCAGGTCTATCTAAACTCTTTAGGAAAATCTGGCATATATTTTTAGGATGTATTTACCCTGGGATCTGCACTGCTGCTGTTTTTCACTGCGCAGCTGAAGGCGAGAAGGTGTACTGACCTTTGTATTGGCTCAGAGAATAAAACTTCTTTATGATATAACCATGAAGGCATTTGTATTAAAACCACATGGGATAAATTAATATTTTACTGTTAGACTTGAGAGGGAAAAGTCTGAATTGCTTAGCTAAAACAACAGTAAGGAAACTAGCATATCATTGGCAATTCTCTGTACAAACACGATTTGAAGTTTTGTACATTAAGTGAAATTGCCTGAAAAATAATAACAAAAGGACACTAGGAGGACTGCTATAAGAAAAATGAACTCTTCTCAGGATGCGAAAGTGTAAATTTTGGAAAGAGATTTAAGGTTGATCCATAAGCTATTGAACTGCTTTTTTCCTTTTTCTTTTTCTCTTTTTCTTTTTCTTTTTCTTGTTTTTCTTTTTCTTTTTCTTTTCCTTTTTCTTTTCCTTTTTCTTTTTCTTTTTCTTTTTCTTTTTCTTCTTCTTCTTTTTTTTTTCTTTTTCTTTTTCTTTTTTTCTCACCATGTTGTCCTTCCCATTTCTTGTTTGCTAAGAGATTGGTTTAATGGAATTAAATATTCCCTGCTGGTCTTCACAGTCGCATGAGTCCTGCTTTACAAGCAATTCCTTTTCATCTTAATAGTTTCAAGATAGTTTTCCTTCCTTACTGAATCCTAGACAGACACCTGGAGAAAGTTTGCCAGGAGCTGGGAAGCCCGTGTCTGGATGTCTGAATAGGGTTTGACCTCAGAAGGACATGCACTGTCTTTCGTATGAAAAGCTTTTGAGATTCCAGCCTCAAATCTTATGAACAGCCATTTCCCATAAGCAAATATTTGTTGCCTTCTCCATTTTTCATCCCTTGCTTTTTCTTTTGACTTGTAGTCTGTCTTTGTGATTAGGTATGAAGAAATCGTTTGGACAAAATGAAGTAGTTTTCACATCATTCAGCAAGATGTATAGATATCTAATGATGAAATTAGAATTAGTCATATGATCTGAAATTCATGAATACATTTTTGAGCATCTCCTATTAACACAAATGAGAAGTAACGCTGTGTTGTTGCATGGTTCTCTGTGAATAAAGTGCCTATCCATAGGCACTTAGGAGTGTTTCCTGAAAATTTATTTCCATGTATATTTCAGCTAACTTCCTTACCTCACTGCCCCCAGACTGGAAGGCCACCAGTTCCTCACACCCCCATCCCAGTAAACAGAAACATCCGCAAGGCAGTGTAAGGAGGAAGAGTGAATGTTGGTTAGCCAAACAGAGAATCATGTCCAAACTTTTCCCCTCCTCTTGGCAGAATCCTCCCATTCACATCATCCTCTCCCCATAAAAATTGCACTGCATTTACAGGAGTAGTTTGCTTATCTTTAATCAAATTTCAAATGTAGACATGATGTCTCCCATTCACTACTATTGATTACTGGCCCCATAAGTGCACCATTCCTAGAAGAAAGATACAAAACCTCCCTCACAGTAAAGAAATTAATTGCATGTAATTCTATGCCTCCTTTTGCTGCTCTTTCCAGAAAAGTCTTCTGGGATTTTCTTTTGTGGTGAGTCATCCCTGGGGACAAATCATAGAAAGAAATATATCTCCATCGGCAGAGAGAAAGGAGAGATATTGAAAAACAGACATAGTGAAGTCAGTGAAAATATTGTCCCAGACAACCTTAGTACCACAATATCTGTATGAACTGCTTGAAATCAAAGAGAAGGAGACACACAGCCACAGCAAGCGGCAGAGGACAGTGCCCAGTGTGTCGTGTCTTCTGTCCATCCCCTCTGGTAGAGCTGTGCAAGCAGTGCCACCTTGCGCGGTGTGGCAGTAGTGTTGCACGTGGTGGAGCTGGGCTCCTCACCTGGGTGACTGGTGCTGTCGTGGCACACCCAGGCGTCCCCCAGCCTAGAGCTGCACAGCTGACAGAGGATTGTATGGAGAAGACAGGCACACACACAAAAAAATCCTACTCCTTTTGGCATGGGCAGTCTGATGTGGAAATCTTTCATTGTGTTCTGTTTGGCCAGTGTCTATGCTCAAATGTGCAATACTATGGGACTGCAAATCCTTTTTGTTTTCAGTGCTCTGCCTAGTGATGAGGAAAATCTGGTGAAAGGGCATTCAAAGATATGTAATTATTTTAAAAACTGTTGAAAAGTAAATGTAAAAATGCCTGTTTCCCTCCTACTGTAAATCAGATTTCAACCAAGGTTGCTGTAGCCATGGGACATAGTACCAGCCATCAGACTGTCACAGCAAGCTGGCACACTGTGACAGGTTTTGAACAGACATGGCAGAAGAATAAGATTTAGACTAAAATATCAAATGTTGACAGCACTGAGTCATCAAAGAAAGATTTCTGTTGAGGTTTGAGAGTTAATGTTTCAAAACGTAAGTGTTCATAGTAGAGTTATTGTAATAATTGTCTTTATTAAAGATATTATATCCACCATTTAGTCTCACTATTTAATTCTGTGTCAGACTGATAACAAGAAAAGATTGATAATAGGACATATCTTCACAATTTTGTTAATTAGTTTCAAAAGTGGGAGGAACTGGTGGGTATAGCAGATGGTTTTGCTGCCATTCAGAAGAACCTCAACAGGCTGAAGAAATTGGCTGAAGGAAGCTTACAAAGCTCAAAAAAGAGAAGTGCTAAGCCCTGCACCTGGGGAGGTATATCCCCATGCACCAACATGGGGTTGACTGACTGGAAAGCAGCTTGTCAGAAAAGGCCCTGGGAATTCTGGTGGACAACTGGTGGGCCATGAGGCAGAAATGTGTCCCTGTGGCAAAGAAGGCCAACATTTATGGCTGCATTCGGCAGGGCATTGCCAGCAGGTGGAGGAAGGTGATGCTTCCCCTCTGCTCAGCACTGGTGAGACACCTGGGTGCTGTGTCCAGTGCTGGGCTCCCCAGTGCAGGGGAGACATGGACATGCTAAGTTCGGTGAAGGATTGCAAAATGATGAAGGGCTTAGCGGCTGAAGAGGGGGAGAAAGCTGGGGCTTTTTAGGCTCAAGAAAAAAAGGCTTGGCAGGGGGGAGGGGGTCTTATTAATGTGCATAAGTACCTGATGTGAGGGTAAAGAAAATGGAGCCAAGCTTTCTTCTCTTTAATGCAGTGACAGGACAGAAGGCAATGGGCACAAATTGAAATACCAAAAAGTCCATTTAAATCTAAGAAAATCTTACTTCCTGTGAGGGCAGTTGAACACCAGAGCAGGTTGCCTGGAGAGGTTGTGGAGTCTCCATCCTTGGAGATACTCAAACCCAACTGGACAGAGCCCTGAGCAACATGCTGTGGCTGACCCTTCTTGAGCCACAGTGCGGCTGGCCAGCCTCAGCGATGCTGTGATTCTGTGGAAAGACAAAAAAAAAAAAAAGACTTGTCAAATAAAGTAAAATGTCAGTTGCTTGCAAATTGTTATTTTTTAACATTTCTATAATGTATATCTGTGCTTAACAGCACAGGCAGTTGAGCAGAGGGAGTCCATGAGTGCCAAGAAATGGAAGGCTGAAAGCTTGACAACCTTTGCTGTTAACATCAGCAGAGCCTGCATGAGCAGGAGGAGTAAGCAACAGCTAGAGGTTGTGCATCTTGGTTGGTACTAAAACATTTAGGACAACTTTAAATGTCGTCTCTTACGTTTGCAGAATTGCCAAAGGGTTTGTAACATGTATCTTGCCCAGTGCATGCATGTGTTATATTTTTGCAGGGAGTTAGAGATGCCAAGTGATGGGTATGAATGGTTAAATGTGTCGATTAACAAGACTGCATGGAATTTTTTTATAACTTCTCTTTTTGCCAAGGTGAAAAAATATATATTATATTGTTCCAGCCAACTCCCTATGATTCCAAAAAAAAAAAAAAAAAAAAAGAGTTAGTTAACTTTTCTTCTACTAACCACAAATAAATAAAAAGATGTCAGTTTGTTAGTCTATTCAGCCTATGCTCTTTTTTCTTTCCTTTCTTTAAAACTCCACACAATGTGGTTGGTTGTATGTGCTGGTATAATAATAAAAGTATCCACAATTGTGCAGCAAATTGATTCCATTTCTAAGAGTTTATTTTGTCCCAGTATTTGCAGTGCCTTGGCTTTGATCCAATAGTCTAAATTATTTTAATAGTGCACAAGGCCACATTTCTGCACCTAAGCACATATGTATAGCTTTTTTTTTGGCATTGATTTGTAAGATTCTATGTGCTAAATAAAAGACTTCTACATCTGCAATACTCACGCAAGGTCTCATGCTGATTAAATGCCTATCTACTTCATATTTGAGGCCTACTAGCAGCCCAGTAATCTATTTCTCTATACCTTCCATCTGCCATACTTCTCTTTTGTTGAAACCAAACCAGATTATTGTCAGAAAACCCAATGCAAACCTACTGTTTGTATGGTATTTTGTGTCATTCAAGAAAACAAATGATTTTTAAAACCATTGACATTTTAATCTCAAAAGCATGTTTGCAAAATTAGTGAGTACGTCTCTGCCTTTGATTCAGCTTGTGCATTTGTAACTTTTGAACCTGAATAGCTGTTGCTGGCAGCAAAGGAAAAACTTGTTGCCTTAGCCTGTGTCAGCATGTCTAAATACAAAACATGTGCCTCTCAGGATTCTTTGACTTGATAACATGTTAGTTATGTTTCTTTAATTGACTGTGGTTGTTAAAATTTAGCTAAGAGCTTGATTAATTCAGAAATTAGGAATCGTGGCCTAATGGTACTGAAATCATCCTGATTTCATGGTACCATTAAACAAACCTGAAAAGCCCTTATGGTTGAACTAAACCCATGTGACACAGTATTATTTTTGCAACTGGGTAAAACCGAGAAATTGTGGGTATTATCATTCTTATTTTTTACTTTTTTTTTGAATTATTATGTATGGACAGATTATATAAGACCAATGAAGTCTGTAGAATGATTAGGGTATGTATGCAATGTAACATTTCACAGTTAAAATACTTGGTTTTGAAGTGTATTTGTGTTTTTTTTTTTTTTTCAGTAAACATTTAAGAAAACATCCTTTATCAAAACATGAGGTTGATGATGGATATCTTACTATTTAAAATCACTTTTAAAATGAACTTCTCATCTTATGTTCGTACTGTCTTAGTGTAAGAGGTAATGAATGCTTTTTATTTAGACATGAATTTTCATAGTATCTAAACAAGACTCTTTTGTTGGATATTAAACCTGCCTTTAAGTGAATCTAGTTGGCAAATCAAATGTATGTGAGCCTGATGAAATCTGTAAAGCATGTTTCTGCATCCTTTGACCCTGTTCAGTTGGAATTCTTCCGGTGCAGAGATTTGTCTCACATAATGCTGTGAAGAAACCAGGGGGAATGGTTGACAGAGACCGAAAGCCAACACCTACGTATCCCATTCAGCTGCATTTCGGTCTGCCTGGCAAACATATGCCAAAAATCATCTTTATTCATGTCCAGCATTGATTCTACTTTTTGGGTTTGTAAGTCATTCTAACTCCAAGACAAAACTGTGGTAAGTCCTTCAGTAATGGGCATGTCAGACCAGAGCGGGCCGTTGTCTGGAGATTCCTGGCTTGAAATTGTATCTTTTATACTCAGAGCTGGTGCATGTGCGTGGATAGATTCAGTAGATCTCATCTGTCAGATTTGCCACATTCTTAGACCTTTGGATGTTGCAGTGCAAAGGAGCCAAGCAAATGTAGTTTGACTACAAATGTAGCTTGACTGTCCAGACAGTACTGTAACTACACTTCTTCAGAAAAAAACCTTCCATCAAATAACTAAGGCAATGGTGGAAAATATTTGTGGCAGCCACGTTTAACTTAATTGCTTTCTTACCGATTTACAGCCTTTCTATGGAAAGGGTAACTAGGAGGCAAAAAGACAAATGAAATACTCACACATCTCTCTAAAGCAATGGCTGCTTAAAAGAGTCACAAAACCTTACTTGCAGAGATGTTTAAATGCAGATGGCCTACAAAGCACCACCTTTATTGTCATAAGTGATACCAAGAACTAGGTACTTCATCATAATGCATATGGTAACAGATGTGGGGGTCATGGCAGCTATGCTAAGTTTATGCTAAAATAGGATTAATTTACGCCGGATACTAAGGGCCAGGTTTAATAAAATATTTCATCTTATTACTGAATTCATTAAGCTGGGCATTTGATGTCTTTATTGAATTTGGGACCAAGAGGACTTTATTTATAATAAAGTTAACCAAAAAAACATTTTACCTAATAAAGTAACTATCTTTGTTAATCAGCTTTCTAGAATACTGTTCCTGGCTGTTCCCACAAGTACTGAATACAGCAGTGCTACACACAAAAAAGCATGCTTATTGGTCTTTTAAGACTTGTTTCCGTGAGTGGAATACCTAGGGAGCATTCAGTTTGGGACTGACTTTTTGAAAACTCATGTTAAGGCTCATCTATAAAAGGAAGAGGTATAGTACTCTGATACAACCCATATAAAAAATATCATAGGAACTGAGATACACTAGGAGAAGAGAGCTATAATTATAAACCAGATGTAATTTTCCAGCAGCTTTGATGTAACAAGAGAGTATGTAAACTAGGCAGTAGGTATTATGGAACTTACAAATGCATGTATTTTAAGGTATCTTTGTGCAGGCTTCTTTAACATGGTAATTGGAAGCATGCAGCTCATACTGCGATTCTTGTGCTTCTTCCTTTTTTCATTCCTAGAAAATGTTAAGTGAAAATAACATTCAGTAAATGAGGAGAAATGTCTCAGTAGGGATGATTTGAGTCAGCAGCTTTTTTTCTATTTTTTTTTCGCTATTTTCATGTTGTCTATTTCATTCCTGAAACAGTAATAGTCTAGTGACTGTTTACATTATATACAGAGGCCTGAAAAAAATCTTAAGTGCAGCTTTAATGAAGGAATACTCATCAGGTCATTCCAATTACAAATGCAAGCTGTATCTGATCATGGATGATATTTAAGCATCTTTCAAATTAGGAAAAAGATCTCAAAAAAAAACATTTTTTAACTAAAATATGGCTGATCAACATAAAAATTAATTGCACTCTCAGAAACTCAGTTTTCACAAAACAAGATACACATGACATCAAGAACAGTTTTTTTGTTGTTGTTGTTGTTGTTTTTTTAATAAAGTTTAGGCCATGTTGTTGGAATTCAACAGATCTTTCTTACTTGTTGTTCCAAAATGAGGTTTTCTGTGAACAGAATTACATAACATAGAACAAAATGACCTTTCAGTCATGCTTTTGTAGCCAAACATGTTGTTAAGTTCACCTTGATCTTATCAAGTGTCTACTGTGTGCATCCCAAACTCCTCTTTTTCTTCAGTTCCGAAGACATCATTAAGTTCCTGAAATCTTCATCATAATGACAACTTGTGACACTTCCTCTACTACCTGAAGTCATTAACAGCATAATATAATCCTTCTAGCAATGTCTTACTTCTATTCTAGTCCAAAATACTTTTTGTCTATATAAAGATTCTTCTTATCTTATCCCAGCTGTTGCCTGTAGGCCCCAGTTTCCAATGTAAAATCATGTCACAACATGACTCTTAAGAGACTAACAAAAGATAAGATGGTCCATAAACTGTCCTGTTACATGGACTGTGTTCTTTTAAAGTAGAAATTGAGTAAATCTCTGTATAATTTTGCTAAAACTTGGTAGGGCACTTCACCTCCTTTAAAGGTGCTTTCAGGTTTCTTCTTTGAGCCTTTTTAAGGATATTGCCACTCTTGTTACCATTTTTTTTTTTTCAGATAGATGACCTTGGTACCACTAGAACTGCAGTTACACAGAAAGTCCCTTGTTCAAGTACATGCACATCATCTACACAAAATTATTCTTTCTGTTGTTTGGCCATCAAAAGGTCTTTTCCCCTCCTCCATCTTCAATGTTTTCTTCAGATTTTAAAATGTTTTGTTTCTGAAAACACCCTCACAATCATAGTGGATAGTGTATTATAAATACAATACAAGTTCATTGTGTATAATGCTGACAACGCTTGCACAAATTTAAACATTAGGCTACTAAATACTATTATCGTTAATGACATAACAGCAATGTACCAGTGGGCCCAAGAGAGCCTGAATTTATTTCCCTGTCGATACTGTAATGTGTGTGTATGTGTGTATGTGTGTGTGGGGGGGTGTGTGTGCTTGTCTGAACGAACTCAGTATGTCAGCATAACTCTGGGAACTGCGGGGGGTAGTTCAGTTGTGACCCGTTGTGACCCTTACAGTGGTTGCACTGAGAAGTCCCTAAGCACTAGCTCAGCAGCATACGTTGTAAGTCCTACATAACTGTGTTTTCTATTCTTGGTTACAAAACAGTGGATTTTAAAAGTTATTTTGATGTAAATTAATTGTCATTAAAATATGTGGGTTTTGGTGGTTGGAGTCAGGGTTTTTACACTAATTACTTTGTGGATATGCTATTTCAGATTAGGAAAGTTCTTCTCAGGGGGAACATGGATGAAAAAATTAGAACCACTGTTAGTAGAGGCCCTTTAAAACTCTGTAGGTGGCAGAACTCCTAGTGCTTTCAGTCCCAATGTTGGAAATACACTGCACCCTTAATGTATCTACTGAATGCAAAAACAAACAAACAAACAAAACACCACTCAAAACCCACACATGTATTATTAAAAAATACTTTGACTATCATATTTAATATGCTACATGCAGCTAAAAGTAGATAAGATCCTGTATTCATTATTTCTGATATACTGAAAAACTGTGGAATATAAAAATTATCTGGCTTAGCTTTGCATGGTAATTAAGATTCACGTGGCAGGATATCATAAGGAACAAGCACAATAATGTCAGACTTCTGGCTTCTTTGAGAAATCTAATCAGTGACCCTTGCTCCTCAATTCCTCATTCTATTCATCTGAAAGAGATTTTCTTATGTTGAATAAAACATTTTAGTGAATACCTACTTTTAAAAAACATAAACAATTTGTTAGCTGATATCTACAAAAAAAATGAAATATTAGGAGGTTAAAACTCAGATTTGAAGTTGGAAGATATAATGTAAACCTCAGAACAGAATTATAAGCATCTAATAATAACATCTGATTCCTGAGATTGACTCACACTGTTAAAACCTATGCCGTAGCCATTAAACGATTCTGTAAACAAAGAATTATTTTTTTAATAGTGATTTCACCAGTTATGTCTACATTTTGAGTATTCAAATGAGAAGATTCAGATTATCCATTCATATGATCTGAACTGTTTCACTGATGATCCAGCCTTAATAGGTACTTTTTTTGGTAAAAAGTATTTATACTGGGACTGAAAGAATAGTAATAAGGTTTTCTTTGTAAGCATGAAAGCTATGTTCACCAAACCTATCCCCAGCTTTTTCCTCAAGTTCTTTCACTTTTTGATGTACATCAGAATCAAATTCAACATGTGAGGGGGCAAGAGGGTTTTTCAGGTTTGGGGCTGTAAAGTGATTGCAGGTTCACATGCTAGTCTGTTTGTAATTCAGCTAGATTTACCACTGCCACTTCTTATCTGTTAATCACTGCTCCCTTTTCCAGAGGTTATAACCAATTCACATCCACCAACATAACTATCCATGTGATCACCTTCTAAGGAATTCTCAAAACAATACATGTTCCCTAAACATCCTTCATGGTACAAAAGACTGTGATTCTGTGTGAGATATAAAAACTTCTGGTTTTGGAGGATGATGACAAAGAACAAGAACTGATATTAACCTAGCTCAGTTGTGCTAGAACATCATGGCTAACACATCACCTGTCTGTAATATGAAAGAGAAGGGGAAAATTAGCCACCGTAGACATGTCAGTCAATCTATTTGTAATTAAGTTTTCCATCTGTGAAATGTCTCTCAAAGGCATTGTGAGACTTCATTTGCTAATGTTGGTAAATCTTTGTTTCTCAGAAGAGACAGTACGTGGCCTATGACATCTAGGTATCCATTAAATTATATAAATGATAAGTCAATGTCAGTTCAAAACCAGATATATTCCTAAGCATAATTAAAGTATAAGATTTCCTTTTACAATGCATTAGTAACAATTACAGTTATAAGATCCTTATATTTATGCAATCAAGTAATTACCAAATAAATTGTTGCATGAACTGTCTTAAATGAATGTAACTGCCCTGAAAAGGTTGAAGCAACCCTGGGGTAATTAATCTCTTCTTCTGCAATGACCAGTACCTTGAAATGTTTATCAAACATGACCTTGTATTCCCTCATTTTGCAGTTCACTTTCAAACAGTGTCCTCAGCCTACAGTGCATTCATTGCTGTGATATTTTGTGAGTAAATCAAAGCAGAGATCTTTCTGTTCTCTCCCAAACCTCAGCAAGAATTTAACTATGATTGTTTATTTCCTATATCTGTAAAATCCAGACAACAATGTTAAATTATCATAGCTAATAGAAAAATGCTTTGCAAAACATGGATGAAATGCATGAAAGGGTAATCATAATGCCAATAAGTATAAGATTGTCCTATGTGTAGCTCCAACTCAAATGTCTAACAGTAGCCTCAACAATAATAATTGGTTGGTAGCACTTTAACCCTTTATTAACCAATTATTAACTATTAACCAATACAGTTTCATAGCTTTATTTTTTTTTTTCTGAGATGTTATTGCCCTATGCAAAGAATAAGTTGAAGCAGAAAGAGGTAATTGACATGTTTATCATGGCATAAGTTTATACTATGACTCAGATAATAGAACTGGTTTTAGACTTTATTTTGACTAAAAGTGCAATACCTAGTGTAGCACAATGACATTATTATTACATCAAAAAGAGAGCATAGGATTTTTTTTGTATTACTAGATTACACAAATATACTTATACTTACAGTCCATGAAAATCATTCTAAATTATTTATATGTTAGTAATTAGTAACTTGTTTCATGTAATTTTGACTTTCTGCATCAGGTTAGGCAATGTTTTTTTCTCCCAAAATCTTAAATGAAAGAATATTTAACTGGGAACTTTGCTGGATAAAATAAGCTCCCTCTGCTGGATCTGCAGAAAAGAGTATGGATCAAGACTAGGTGATCTGACTGGTTAATGGGGGGGTGCCATTTATTTTAGGGAAGTGGATTTTCTTATTAATCTTGCTTGTTCGAAGCACCACTTAAATGACATGAAGCTAAAGCTTTATCTACAAGGAGCGTTGAACCATTGATGGAGATTACTGGCTTCAGAAAGGCAAAGAGAACTTTCCCAAGAATAGTATTTTTTTCATTATTCATTAAAAAGCCATCCTTCACTGTAAAAAGAAAATAAGATTTTGAATAGTAAAGGAAATAATGTTATACCTCTTGCAACCCTGAAGAGCTTAATTCAGTGCCTCATATATCTCATATCTGCCATTTTGATCATGGTAGAAAAATTGCTTAGCCCTGTTTTTCAGAACATGAGATGATTTTAAAAATCATGAGATTTGATGTGAAACAATTAAGTCACCAAGAAGCACCTTTTTCGAGGGGTTGTGCAGAAAGGGAGAACAAAGAGATACATACCTTTGGGTGTGTTCTTTTCTTAATGAAAACTTAGATTATATAATTACATAGTTAAAATATTAATTATAATTATATGGTTACAATATAATTATAATTATACTAATTATATAATCCTTAGTCTCCAACAGTTGCTTAAGGAAAAACACCAAATGCCATGAAAACCAGAACTAAATAATGACATGCAACAACATTACAATTCATAAAATCTACAACGAAGTCCTCATTTTTCAAAGTTTGCTATGAAACAAAAATCCACTATGACAAAATGTGCCTTTCTTAAACACTACGTGGCCTTTTGATCGCTTCTGTCCTTAGACTCTGCAAATGCTAGCTGCTGTGTACAAACCATTGTACACAGCATTGAGCATTGAAAATGTGTGATGTGTTTCTGTTCCAAGTTGCAAAGTTTCATAGATGTTTGTAACATTCTGTACTTACCAGGGACTGTGACTAATTAAGCCTAGAAAGCTCTCTTGGACAGATCGTCTTGTCTCCAAAACAGACAGAAAGCATGTTCCATATTAAATTGTATTATTCTGCACTTCTAATTTAAGATCCTCTGGGAGCTGGTTTTCATAAACCCCACTGTATCTGACTCCTCTTCCCTGCCTCTTGTAGCAGTCTAATACCTGAATGTTACATGCCCAGACCTTTGTGGTTTTTATTCACTTGACTTAAATTTTGACCTGTAATATGCATATGCTGAAGACCTAAAAAATAAAGAAGGAACATGATTGTCTTTCAGCATAACTGTGGTAAATCATTGCTTTGTTACATGGTTATAGGAAGATTGTCTGCTTTGGCGTAGCTATATGTTTAAATCTGCATGTTACATTCTGCTTCTTCATATCTAAACATACACTGACAACTACCAAAGAAAAGGGCTATTCTTAAACAAGTTGGGATTAACAGAAGAATATGATACAATTTCCTGTGGGAAAAAGAACTAGTCAGAATTACAGGTTGGCTGAGGTTGAAAGGGACCTCTGGAAATCATATGAGCCAACCCACCTGCTCAAGTAGGACCACCTGGAGCCAGTTGCCCAGGACCATACCCAGATGGCTTATGAGTACCTCCAAGGAGGGAAACTCCAAAACCTCTCTGGGCAACCTGTGCCAGTGCTCAGTGACTTTGACAGTAAAAAAAAAGTGTTTCCTGATGTTCAGGAGAAACCTCCTGTGCTTCATTGTGTGCCCATTGCCTTTTGGCACCACTGGAAAAGAGCTCGACTCCATCATTACACACGCACACTTCAGGTATTTATACACATTCATGAGGTCCCTGATGAGCCTTCTCTTCTCAATGCTGAACAGTCCCTGCTCTCTCAGCTTTTCCCCGTAGGAGAGGTGGTCCAGTCCCTTCATTGTAGACTCATAGAATCATTTAATTTGGAGAAGACCTTTAAAATCATCAAGTCCAGCCATCCACCTAACACAACAAGCCCACCACTAAACCATGTCCATAAACACCACATCCACATGTCTCTTAAATACCTCTCGGGGTGGTTACTCCACCACTTCCAAGGGCAGCCTGCCCCAATGCCTAATCACCCTTACTGTGAAGAAATTCTTCCTGATATCCAATCTAAACCTCCCTTGGTGCAACCTGAGGCCTTTTCCTCATGTCCTATCACTTGTCACCTGAGAAAAGACACCAGCACTCTCCTCACTGCAACCTCCTTTCAGGAGTTGTAGAGAGCAATGAAGTCTCCCCACTCAGCCTCCTCTTCTCCAGACTAAACCAGCCCAGTCAGTCAGTCACTCCTCATATGTCTAGTCCCTCCATCAGCTTTGTTGCTCTTCTCTGTGCGTGCTTGAGCAACCTCAATATCCTTCTTGTAATGAGATGCCCAAAACTGAACACAGTACTCAGAGTGTGGTCTCCGACCATCTTCTTTTGCTCTTTGCTGGACTCTCTCCAGTATCTTCATGTCTCTCTTGCAGTGGGGGGCCCAGAACTGGACACAGTACTCCAGGCATGTCCTCACCAGTGCTGAGCAGAGACATGAAGGATCACCTCCCTTGACCTGCTGGCAAGACTTTGCCTAATGCAGCCCAGGATATTGTTAGCCTTTGTCACAAGGGCATGTTACTGACTCATGTTCAACTTGGTGTCCACCAGGGTCCTCAGGTGCTTTTCTGCCAGTGTGCTTTCCAGCCAGGTGGCCCGCAGCATGGGGTGCATGGTGCATGGTGCATGGGGTTGTTCCTCCACAGGTGCAGGACTTTGCACTTCCTCTTGTTGAACTTCATGAACTTCCTGTCAGCCCATTTCTCCATCATGCTGAGATCCCTCTGCACAGCCATGTCATCTATCAGGAAATTCTCCTTGAGTGAGCCTTAGATGGTTGTAACAGTGATACTGTTACATGAACAGGTTTGCAGATAGTCATCCAAACTATCTGAAATCTTGGAGCTGACAGTGTTGGAAGGCAACAAGGTTGTATTTGTTCCACTAATTTGGAATGAACCTAATATTTTTCTTTTCCCTGACACCAAACACCATCTCTGTCATTGTCTCTGCCAATCTTTTCTAATTGACAGAAAAAGTTCTGGCTATTGCAGACACTATTTTAAGGCCCCCTGTCCCATCGTATTCTGTACTGCTGCTGTTCACTTGTCATGAGCTTTCTTCCATCTCCAACATCTGCTCTCACCGCTCAATGTCACCAGCAGGTCAGTGTTTGCCTCACACATCCCACTGAAGAGCTTTGCCAGTCATGCATTAGAGTGTACTCCTCCTTGTCTACTGAGACTGGACTAGCCACTGCTTTCTTCTTCCTGCTTCATCTCTGCTCCTGTTCAGGGGATGTTTGTTATCCCTAAATGTGTTTGCTTGTGCACAGAAAGAGTGCAGCTTCTCTGTGAACAGGGTATACCTTTCAATATGTCAGGTACTTAGAACAGCAGCACACATGCTGAAGCCAGAGATCTCCAGTGTTTTTTTGTTTGTTTGTTTGTTTGTTTCTTTTTCATGGAAATGTTTTCACTAACAGAGTTAAATGGGAGAAGTCCTGGTAAAAATATTGCCATGTCTGCTATTGGCGGTTTTTGTGGTGTCTTTCAGACAACCTATCACCAGGATTACATGTCAGAGCTAGCCTTTTCTTTTTTTTTTTTAAATCTAAAGAAATTCTTACTTCCACCCCTGAAAAGGCACCATAGTAAACACCGAAGACTTCCCATGTAGTTAGCACAGCTGCAGTAAAGAGTGGTGAAGTGGTAACCTGTTGCAAGCAGGCCCATTTTCTCATGTATAGTGAGATGCATCTTTTACCAGATCTAACATTAGCATTCTATGAACACCCTTTCTCTCAATAGATTAGCAATTCTAATCCAAAAAGCAAACTCAAAGGAATAATTTCTAGAGAGGCAAGGAAAGTAACACATTTAAGCATACTCTTGGATTCAGTTTCTTAAGAGTCTGGATGCTAGAAAAGTTTGCTTTTTATTCACATTCAAAAGATTCACAATCAAAAAAAAAAAAAAAAAGGCATCAAAAAATTTCTTTTTGTTCACACCTAGTTTGAGGCTAAAGAAATTCATCTCTGTCTTCTAACTTCCTGATCAGCTGTAGGTCAGTAAATGTTGCATTTGAATCAGGATCCCTTTGTTTTTTTATTAAAACATAGAATCACTCCCGCTGGGAGGGATCTCTAAAGGACATCTGGTCCAAACCCTGGCTCAAAGCAGGGTCATCTTAGAGCAAGTTCTTTGAGGTCTTGTCTAGTTGTGTTTTGAACATCTCCAGGGATGAACATTTCACACATTGTCTGGCCAACTTGTTCCTGATCATCCCCATGTGAAAAATCAAAACAGATCTTTATTTCCAATCAGAATTACTTGTGTTGTGACCTATGTCTGTTCCTGATCATCTTGTCACTACATATCTCCAAGAAGATTCAATCTTCTCTTTTCTCTCCCTTTAGCTAACTGAAGACAGTAGTGATATCCCTTCCCAAGCCTTCTGTTCGTAAGATTGAACAAACCCATTTCTTTTGGCCTGTCCTTGAACATCATGTGATTGGACACCATACATACTGGTGGACCTCCACTTGACTTTCTCCAGCATGTCCATGTTTTTAATACTGGGATTCATAAAACTGGACACAGAATTCTAGATGCAGTCTCATAAGTGTTGAACAGAGGAGAAAACTCACTTCCCTACACCAGGCTACACTCTTGCTCACAGAGGCAGAACGTGGTTTGCTGCCTTCACTTCGAGGACACAGGTTATGTGTCCACCAGGACCTTGTCTACCAGGACCCTGCATCCAGCAGCTTTCTGCAGAGCTGTTTTCTAGACAGTCAGTCTCCAGCCTCTACTAGTGCATGTGTTATTCAATCCCAAGTGAAGGATTTAGCACTTGTCTTTGCAGAGCTTCACGAGTTTTCTGTCAACCCATTTCTCCAGCCCTTCATAGCAGCCCTGCACTTTAGCAGGTCTCTCAAAATTGGTCTCCTTCACCTCGGGTTATTTACAAGCTTGTCGAGGGCACATTCTATCTCAGTATCTGGATCACTAATAGAGATGTTAAACACTTCTAGTCCCAGACTGATTATTGCAAAACATCACAAGCATCTGATAACCAGTCAGACCTCATACTGCTGATCACAGCCTTATAATCCTCGCTTCCCAGACACTTTTGTGCCTATTGTATAGTTCATCTGTGCTGTCTATATCTCACCAATCTGGCTATAGGTATACTACAGGGTATTGTTCTGGAGGCCTCTCCAAACTGAGGTAAACAGCATCCACTGCTCTCTTCTTGTCTATACCAGCTGTCATAGGAGGTAATCCAGTTGGTCAGGTATAATTTGTCCTTGCTAAATCTGTGCTTCTGATCATTTTATTCTCCTTCAGTCATCCGGACATGGCTTCCAGGAGGATTTGCTTCGTAATCTTACCAAAGACTGAGGTGAGGTTGGCCAGTCTGAAGTTCCCTGGATCCTGCTTCTTGCCCTTTTTGAACATGGGTGTGCATCATTTGTCATTTTCAAGCCATCAGAAGCACCACGACCTTTTGAAAACAGTATATAGCAGCCTCACAGGGACCTCAGCCAGCTCCCACTACACCCTCAGATGCATTCTGTCTGGTTTCATGGACTTGTGTGTATCCAATTTGTTTAAGTACACCTTAGCTCAGTCCTACCACAGGCAATTCTTCATTGCCCAAGGCTTTGATACCAGGCTCAGGGACCTGAAGACAGACATAAGCAGTAAAAATCAAGGAAAGGAAGTCAGTGAGTATCTCAGCCTTTTCCATAGAAGCCCTTATTGCTGCTGTTCACAGCCTTTGCTAATTTCAACTCCTGCTAAGTTTGGGCTTTCCTAACTCCATCTTTTTTTTTTTTTTTTTTTTCTATCTCAAAAAGTTCTTAGAGCTTGGGCCTGGATTGTATTACACCTAACAAAGAGACCTGCATATTTTTTTCTGATACTGCTTTTGGCTGACCCATGCTTTTTTTCATGCTGATAATGAACAAAGGTGAAACAAATTATTCAGGAGACACTTCCAGGGTACATGACTACTTCTCAAAGTCTCTCAATCCATCCTTCACTGCACCTCACATTAACTGCACTAGTCTTCTGAATTAGAACTTAAATAATAAAATTTCATATTCCTGTACCTGGAAAAAGCATAATTTGTCAGAATTCAAAAAAACTCTGAAACAATATACATGAATAATATTTCCTCTATTTTATCTTTCATGTTATGCAGCTGAGCAAGAGTTGTTTCTACATCAGCAGCACTAAGCCTCTACAGCCCTACTGAAAAATCATTCACAATTCACAGTTCCAGCTGTAGGTGGCACTGAATGATACTATGCGTCCCCCTCCACCCCTCAGCTGCCCCTCATATTTCTTGTTTTCTAGGTAATAGTCTCTAACCTTTTCACAAATCGTGCCTGTGACAGGCAGTAAAGGATGTTTGTTTGAGAATGTCACAAAACAACACTTAAGCAGAGGATTTTTGAAAGCTACAAGAAGATCTGTTTGAAAGATAATAGGTCTCATTAGGTAAATATGTTTTACTTTAGTTTTCTATCAAAATCTGACATAGAAACTTGAATGGGGCCCTTTGAAAGTGCAAACATGGGACATGGAGAAATATGTGTAGTATTCCATCTAAGGCACACACAGCAGGAATCTAGAAATCCCATAATTGCCTCAAATCCATCTCCTGCTCATTCCCTTTGTACTCAGAGCTTCAGGGATAGTCTCTGTTTTGAGATTTTTAACCCCTTTTAAATTCTGTTTTTACGGTTCATGAAGTAAAAGACTGACAGTAGTCTTCCTATTGTTAGCTCAGAACAGAAGTAGTCTGTAACTGGTAGGTCTTTAGGTCTTTACCCAAATGTTCATGCCCAGTCTTGAGGTACAGCCACCTCTTCTGCATTTGTCAATAAAGGGGAAGGGGTGTTTTTAACTTTTAATACTGGAGAAGGTAAATGTTTAGAAATCTGTTTTACACATTACTATCACTTTTCTATGTGTTCAGTCCAAAAAAGCATAGATCAGGAACATTTAGAACACACTTTTCAATGCATCCTATTTTCTCTCAGTATAGTAAATACTATAAATGCTGTATCTGGAAACTATTACAACAGTTTTAGAAGCTGAAAACTAATCATAATGAGATCTTGCAAACAATGAACTCTATTCTCCCTCTGACATACAGGAGGATTTACGGACATATTATTGCCTGTGCATTCAAAGAAAAATCCCTTGTGCATCAGCACAATAGAACACAAATATATACCAAGTTCTTTCACAGTTTTAGTGCCAGTTTCACCCATTTATGTGTTGGTTTTTTTTTTTTAATTATTATTCTAACGGTAGATGGCAACGTTTAGTTGAAACCTGACAAACTTTAGTGAACTGTACAGAGTCATTCCATTCTGATTTTACTCATGAGACTTAGAGATACAGAAAAATAACATATAGCAGCATATAATTAGAAATAGTAAATTAATTAAATTGCTTAATAATTTATATAAATTAATAAAGCAAATACCTTGTTTTCTTCTAAATTCCAGCTTGCCCATGATAGTTTTTGACTGAAAGCCAGCTGTACTCTGATCATCTGTCTGGAAATTTGGAAAAATGTCAATCTACTAAGGGTTAAGCTTTCCATATACAGAATCATAGCTAGAGAAAAGCAACAGGTTAATTTCCTAAAGGCTTATCAATAAAGCTTTCCCTGAACTGCACAGGTTGGATTCATATCAGAACTTGCCAGCATCAAGCTTTTCAATGTGGGCTGATACATTTACATTTCTGTGACTTTTGTCATAGCTGTTTCCCCTGTTATGCACTCAGTGGATGTTCTCCACTGAAGAATGCTGAAGTTAGTGAGAATTCTGCCGTTGACTTGATGGAAACAGGAACATCCTCTATGACATTAAAGGATGCAACTGCTTTTGGTTAGTCAGATCACAGGAAAACTGGGATCTCATCTCACTTTAGATGTTGTCTTGCAATAGATGTCCACATTCCTCAGGTGCTTGCTCAGGCATAAGGTGAAGCATTAGGTCTCCACTCACCCAAGATGAACGAGTATCCACATCCTGGGCTGTACATTTTGTCTTTGGATACACACTGAGGATACTTGTGTAATGTCTCATCTTAGCAAAAGAGGGTAAGAATTTAGGAAAGGAAATGACAGCTGTTTGGAGCTCTGTAGATATGCTAATCAAAGTAAGACTATATGTGTGTCTAATTAGAAAAGGTAGAACTGCTTGAAGTAAATATACTGAATTTCTTGCATCTGCCTCTTAGATCTGTCCAAGCAAAATATTTTCTACAATTTTTAATTATTTCAAATATTAAATATAGACCTTTGTGTAACATATACATCTCTGTGTGTGATTCAATGTCTTTGGATCTGCCTTGAAATCTTGGGCTTCAACTTCTGTTGAGAACAACAAAAAAAGACCTTACAGTCAAGTAACATTCACTAAGTTCTTCTGTTTAAATTACAGTGAAAATAAAAAGCAGATCGGCAGATATCTTGACATACAGGGCTTTATGAACTCCTCTGGCCAGGGCATGGTATTCTCCAGTGCATAGTGCAGCATGAGACTCACTTACAGAGATTAGGGCATTATTCCTGGCTTTTAGAAGCACAGCCTGGGGCTTGTTGAGCAGACAAGTACAGGAAGAATGTCATTGGAGAGGGAGAGTGGGAGCTGAGTGAAGAGAAGAGGCCCTTGTACAGGGAAGAGAGACGAAAAGAGAAAGGAAGAAGGCCCAGATGCTGGAACGCAAGATGACTTTTAATCTGCCAAGGGTTTAACAAAAGCAATCATGAGGTTATCCAAGAGGGAGTGAGCTTCTTATCATAAATACACAGATGATTTCACGGGCATGCTCTGGATCTCACCACACTTCTATGTGTATCCTGTTAAGTGGCATTTGGTCTTTGACTTTTTCTCATGGAAGAATAGCTCCTGTAGATCTTCACTGGAGGCTGCACATTCCACAGGACGTTTATGTGGATATGAAAGAGTTCAGCAAATGTCCTGTGTATCTATAGCTACTGCACTTTTTCTTTTTCTTTTTCTTTTTTTTTTTTTTTTTTTTTTTTTTTTTTTTTTTTTTTCTGATAATGGAATGGAAGATGGATAGAGTATTAAGAAATGGAGTATTCTGGAGTTGTAAAATCCAGTAAATGTAGGGCAGCCTCTGTATTCTTCAGATACACTGAGATTAAGTTATCTCTAAAGAGGTGTTTAATCAGAGGAAGACAGAAGCATCTAGAGATAGAGGTAAATAGATTAGGATTAAGTAACTGAGGTTGCCCTCTGTGCTTTGATAGTGACTGCAGAATTCCTTTGAATTCATCTCCCTGCAAGGAAGTCTAGTGCAGCTGCTTGAAAAACCTCTGACTGTGGAGTGAGTGAGAACGGGAGGCTGCTGAAGCTTCGGCTGGCTGCTAGGATTGGTTTTGAATCAAGAGTAGGAGAATGTCCCAGCATGAAAGATATGGAGGTTTAAAAGCTGAAAAGCAAGACAGGTCAGGGGATTCAGGGTCACTCATCTTATGAAACACATTGCATTACACTTACAAAATGATATCTCATTGTAGATTTCTGCTTACAAAGTACAGAAGACCGTAGGTGATTGAGCAGTCTTGGAAGGAATTAGTCAGGAAGGAGACACACACAGTTTCAATAATCTCTCCTAAAACAACAACGCATTTAGGTAGTAATTATCTACTAGCAATGTGGGCCATTTGACGAAGCTCAAGGGCACAAATATAGCCAACCCAAGAGGTTAATTCAGGGGTTTGGAGCATAACTTTTCATATATTGCAGCCTGAAAATAAAATGGGTAAAAGAGGGCCTCTGATTTGGTGCTGTCTTTTCTGGAATGTATAGTGCAATTGGATCTAAATTTTGGGAGAGTGCCCAGTTTCAGATGTCTAAAGCCTCTGTTGAAAGCAGTGGAGACTATATGCTGCCAAAGTTTTATGTATGCAACTACAGATTGATTGTCTAATGGCAGTAGTGGGCTTTGATCATGAGTGTCTGGAGAGAGAAGCCTCGGTAGGTGCCCTTTTCCTCCTTTTTTCCTTTACATGTGTAACTCCTAATTGTACCGTTTTTCTATATATTTCCCCTGTTTCCCCTGTATTTACTACAGACCTTTCACTGATGCCTGAGTTATAAATGTTCCTCTCCACACTT
>VXAA01000323.1:65087-76222 GCA_013399115.1 Anseranas semipalmata | reverse complement strand
CGGGTCCCGTCTGCGGGACTTCGGCTCTTTTTCCCTCCTGTCCTCCCGTTCGTCCGCCTGCCTGCCTGCCTCCTTTTTATTTTCCCTGCCAGTGACTTAAGCCCGAGCCAAAGGAGGCACAAGGAAAAAATACAGCCCTGGGCTCCAGGTCTATAAATACAGCTCAGAGCGAGCGCTGAAAAGTTTGGAAAGACAGAAAGGAAGAAGGCGGCACGTGGAGACAAAAGCCGGAGCCGCTCCGCAAGCGGGGAGCGCGGAGCCGATGCTCCGGCTGCGCCGGGGTCTCGTGGCTTGTTGTTCGGGTGGGCTGTTTTCGGGGACAGGGCGGCGGCGGGGGGGGGCTCGGTGCACTCATCATTTCGCGCTTAAATACATGAATATTAGAAAAAAAAAATCGATCGATCAGTCAATTTTGTAGAGCAGATATTGCGAGTGGAAACTTTCCTAAAAAGTCTTGAGCCGGTGGTGGAGAAGAGTTGGTAGCTTTTTTTATTTTTTATTTTTTGCTAGCGGGTGAATCCTAATCGTCTCAACATTTCCTTGTTCTCTCCGTGGCTTGTGTGTCCACCGGCAAAGCAGAGAAAAATAAGTACTTGGTTCTTCAAAGCCGGGGTAGCGGCAACCCTACCTGTTTTATGTCATTGTCCTCAAAAGAGTATCCTTCCGGACACTCCTAAGTGGGGCTGCAGTCTGCCGTGAAAGTGACACAGGGATGTCAAAGAGGAAATGGCCAACATATGTCTCCTGTATCCTAACGATACGTTCATGTTCACTGCTTTCTAGTCTATCCTATGTAAGCAATTGGTATCATATGGAAGGTATTGCTCTTTCTTAGGAGGTCGAGCAGTACCCAGTTATATCATGCACAGAATAACAACAGCAACAAGAGTCGAGGAAACGTGCATACACTGGATGGAACGGGGAGAAACCGATCCGTTGACGGGGGTCTAGGATTTGGGAGGTTGGGGGTGTGGGGAGGAAGCAGAGCTGGTGCTCGGAAATGAAGCTAGAAAGTGGAGAAAGTGACTTTCAGCCTGCAGCCTTCGAGAGCGCGCAGACGGACAACCCGAACGGGTCTGCGGTGAGGGTGCCAAGTGGAAGCCGTGAGAGGCCGCAGGACGCGGCGTGGAAAGATGCTGCCGGCAGCGCCCGCCCGCCCGCCGTGCCTCCCGCTGCCCCCGTGGCGGGCTGCCCCGCCGGCCGCCCCCGCCCCTCCGCGGAGGGAGGGGGCCTCGCCCCGGGGAGCACCATCATCGGCGGCTGCTGTGAGGGAGAAATAGAGCGGGCTGAGGGAACAGGGGCTGGGAGGCAGAAGGGGGCGGAAGGAGTTAATCGGAGGGAGAAACAGACTGCAGCTTGGCGCTGAAGCTTTGCAGGAGTTTCTGCCTGCCTCGCACGCCAAGCGCTAGGCAGAGGGAGATACTCAACCACTGAAGAGCCTTGCAGACTGCGGGCTTCAGAAGGGCTGATCTGGGGACCCTCCTACACCTCACACAGTTGCAGGAGGCAGCTTTGTTGTGCACTGCTGCAAAACGGGGCTGGGGGCTCCCGCTCGTCACCTTACCCCATGCCACTGTCACCAAGGGGGAAGGGCTCGGAGATAGCAGCACGGTGCAGATTTCGTGGCAGGGGGGTCGTGGAGCCACCTCAGCTTCATCGGCGATGGATTTCTGGCAACTGCAGAGTTATTTCTCGGGGGGGAGGGCTGAGCCAGCCCCCCACCCCTCAGCCTGCATCCCCCGGGCTAGGTCGGGTCTGCCAGCCCTGCAGGAGCAGCTCACAGCCAGGGCTGGGTCTATTTAAAGACTCGGCTGCTGCTGCAGGCTCCAAGCAGTGATTGCCAATCCCCTCGGCTTGGCAGCATTATTTTTGGCCGTGGCTCCCTCCCACAGCGTAGGAAATANACGAATGCTCCCTGTGGGGAAAGGAGAGGAGCCCATGGGTGCCACGTATCTGCCCTGCCCCGCCATTTTGTGTTTTCTTCAGCCTGACCGCTGTGGGGTGGCAGGTGTGGGGCGAGGGGTGGTGGCGCAGCAACATGGCGTGGCAACATGTGGGGCCTTCCCTACAGCAGCACCCCTCTGGGCAGTGTCACTCACCCCGTGTCCCCACTCTGGGCTGTGCCATGGGGACAGCCATGTCCCTGGGCCTGGTGGCGCCGGTCAGGGCCAGGTTTGGCCCAGGCCTGACTCCAGGCTGTGTAGGACTCTGTTCTCTGTGCAGACTCGGCTGGCTGAGATGTGACACTGGGTCCTGCCAGCGCAACATGGCTCCAGCCTTCACCCCCCCACCTGGAGCGGTGCTAGGATGTCATGCAGCTTTGCTGGTGCAGGGGCAGCATGAGCTCTTATCTTCCCCGTGCCAATGCCATGTCTGGCCCTTAAAAAAGGAGCAATAATGACAGAAAACATTTAAACAGATTCTATTCCTGAATCAAGGCCGTGAGGCCTGTAGGCACAACACATACCAGAAAGGAAGAAGCCTGTGCTTTCCCAGACAATTTAATCAGTCAAAACTCCACTGAAAACATGAGAGCATGTGCTTTAGGGAGGGAAAATAAATCCACTAGGAAAACAAGAACCTCCCTGCACTGATAAAGAGAACAACACATAACTTTATTATGAGAAAACACTGCTTGATTATGTTTTTTCCTTTTTTCTGACAACCTGCATTTCGACCTCTATACAGACACCACGAATATATGCACATATGTAAAACATATTCTTTACTGAAAAATGGGTAGTCCTTCTCCTTATAGACTGTAAGTTCTTTTTGCCACCTTCTTTGGTGAGTGTCATACATTACTTTCGTTCACACACTGAGAGTCTCATAGAGCTTCCTCCATGCCCTTCACACACCTTCCTGCTGCTTCAGCTCCTCCTGTTTCCAGCATATTTTCCTTTCTTTGGCTCAGTAAGGAGCAGAAGGATGACAAGGAGGGCTAATGATAGAGATGATGGTGTGGGGGCTGGGGTGATAGAGAAAGGGGTAGGATTTGCTGTGCTTTGTTCTTGCATTAGCAATCAGTACCACTCTTTTAACAAAGCTTGCATTTGCTCGTCCTGATCTGCCAGAGCTGTTCTTGGCCGAGACTGACACCCCGCTGCTGGCAGTCAGATCTTCCTCTGACTTTCTCTGCTTCCTCTCCTCAAGAGCTGAGTGCTGTCCTGCTCTGTCACTTGCTTGCATTAATGCATATTGTACTGCAAAATGTATTACTTCATTAATCAGTTCAGCTGGTTAACAGGAAGATTAATAGTCTTATCTTATTATCTTGAGTGCATGTGTCTCTATATTCAGAGTATTAAAAGAACTACAGATTAAGCTACAGAGAAGTTCCATTATAACCTTGCTTTCCATATGTTCAAAGCTTTCTGAAAATGTCGCCTTTGGAACTCAAATTTCTTGTGTCTAGTAAAAACTCTTAACATGCCAGGAAGTCTTCCTCCAAGCATACACCCCAGCCTTTTAGAGAATTCAGTGTATATTTAAAGTACAAAGCAGGACTTACATTTTAACTTAAACACTTTCAAATATATATATATTTTTTTTCGCTGTAAACTTACATGTCCTTGAGAGCCAGGATTGTCCAGCTGTGGGTACAGGCAGCATATGGTCTTCATTTCAAAATGGGCTCTGAGAGGTTCACTTTATGGAGTGGCTGATGCTGAACTCCAAAATCCTTGTGTCAGGTTTTGTAGCTCTTCCATGCCATTCAGCAGTTCCCTGGGCCTGGATCATCCGCTTATTCCTACTTGTGGCTTTCTTCTGTGCAGCAGAAATTACCTTGGGTCACTTGTGGCTTGTACACATGTCCTCTCATGCAGCTCACTCCATTTCTACAGTGCTTGTCTCACCTTGAACAGGCTGCTGAGGTTAACCAGCTCTTGACAGCACTGGGCTCATCAAAGGGTTTGGTTACCCCCTGATGTGATCATGGCTTAAGATGCAATTTTGGTGGTGCAAACAAAATCAACACTGACAGTAAGGGATATTTAAAGGTAGAGAGGAGAAAGCCTATACTAATTTCAGGGGGTGCCATTATAAATCCAGTGAAGAACAGCAATTACAACAAAATACCTGGCTGTGCACGGGTACAGTGCTGATTATGACAGGCTTGAAGGCTCCCTATCACTGCCTTAAATATATCATTTTGACTTAAAGATTTATTTAACTTTTTAAAGAAAATAGGGTCTATCAGTTTAGCCAGTACGATTCCTTGTTTCTCCAGACAATGCTGCCTGTAACATTCACACCAGTACAGCAGTTAGAGTGATAATCCTAAAACATTGTCTCCAAGTCCAGACTGTAGATCATCATGCTTGCATGTACTAAAAATATCCATCCAGGGCTGTGGAATTTGTTGTCCTTGAGGTTGTCCATTCATAACCCCACATTCAGGGAGAGGAGAGGAGAGAATAAATTTGACAATCTCTGCAAAATTTTAGCTTAGCCTCCTGTCAATGGCTGTTAATATTCTTCCCCCTCCTCTATCAGGATGTTAGTATTTGCCCTTAGCATCTTAAGTTTAAAATATTAACAAACATTAGGTTTCTTGGCTAGGATAAACTTCTAGTAAACTTCCATCCCTCTCCCTACCATGGTATGCTCTCCACAAGATGCTGCTGCAGTGGTAGGTGGGATATTTTACACCAGTGAAAGTAACTTGTATTCTCATCAGTAACCTCTCCTTATTAATATACTTGAATGACTCCTCAGTCCATTTCCCTTGACTTCTCTTTCCAGTGAATTAAGAAGCTAAACTGAGATCCCTCCCATAATGCATCTCTGAGCTGGGAACCTGGTTGCTAGCAAACAACATACAGGCCAAAATGCAAGGATAAAGGAAAGGTCTGTGGTCTTTTGCCACATCATAGAATATAAAGAACAATTTTTCTTTTGTTTGCTTCTTTAATTAGAGGACAAATTATATGCTCTTCATTCTTTTCCCAGAGGAACTTTCTTCCTCTTGGACTGGGCCAGTAAGCAAAACAGAATCAACAAAATACAAGAAAAGGACTCGTAGCTGCATGAAGATATCAATTCTGGACAGAAGCTGGATGAACTTTTAATCCAGTGAAGTGAGGAAGAACAATGACTGAAAAAAAAAAAAAAAAGCTATGGAAAAGGATAATTTTCTTTAGAAAAGTGGTCATATAGCTCTCTCACAACCAGACGAGCTTGCAGCAAGGCAGAAGAGACAAAGGAGCTACATAAGTGGCTGTTCAGTATTAGTTTCCAAGTCAAGGTCTCCTACCTCCTGAAGCATAACCAGCTCCAGTGTTTTACTAGTGTCCTCTTCTGCATGCTGTTTGCTCATGTAGCCAGTGCGGTCTCCAGAGAATACAAGATTTTCAGTTATGCCACTAATGGAAGTAGGTACTGCTACCCATTCACTCTATTCCTGCACAGTGCACACAGTGACCCCGTGGTGTGGGGTCACAGAGCAATAGTGGCCTTCAGAAATCCTTCTCAACCAGCAGTGTGACTGTATGACCAGAACTTACTGCCATAGTTTAGCAAATCTGAAATCTGCATTTATAAACATTCTTATTCTAAGCAGTTGGAATATCTGTTATGGTTCTCAAAAGGCTTAAATAATACATCATTTATAATATTTTTATTTTACTTTAATACTGTCAGAATTGTTTCATAAATTGGTTAGATGATCTTCACAGGTATTCCCAGACATGTGAATGTTCAGAAGAGAAGTCAGGAAGACTCTAACACACTCAATTTCCCGATTGTCAAACAAAGCAATGGAAAACAAATCCATGGGTGCTGGAAGAGCATGCAATGTCCCATCTCATTTCCATAGCATGGCATTTTCTCTTGCACATTGCAAGTAATGCAGGGATGAATGCAGACAGTACTTTCCCTGTGTTCTTCTCTTGCTTCCTGGTTTATGCCCCACTGATGACAAGTACATTTTCTAGTGATCTGTTTCAGTTCTACAGTGCTTTGAAAACTAATGGAGAGCCTTTGAGTTCCTTTTCTTTGGAGATACTGCACAGCATGCTGCAGAAGACAGGAGAAGAAATGACACTGGCCACACTTATTCAGAAGCAATTTAGGGCGGAGGACTATCTTTTCTTCAGCCTGCTGAGTTCACATTTTACTACTCTCCTCCAGCTGAGAGTGTGTAATGCAGTCTTCTTCTGGTTGCAGAGATATCAGCATGAAGAGGGCAAGATACATTTCTTAAAATGACATGCACATCTTGCCAACTTCCATACTCTTGGGAGGGAATTGGATCCTTGCTGTCCAAACTGCTAAATGTCAGCTCTGGGACATCATACTGGTCATCTTTCTTCTCTGGGTGATGGAAGCCTGTGTTGTCTTTCAGGCTGACATAGCTAGGTTTTCTCTGTGTTAGGTAAAGCGCAGTATCCACAGAGTTAACAATGCCTGCAGAGCAGATTGTGAAGCCTGTTCTCTCAAGCCTTAGCTGTTATTTTAAGCACATAAGCAATAGGAACAAGGGCATCAATCATGTAAAGAGTCTTTGCTACCATAAGATCTGCTGTTTTGCTGACACCAGAATGACACAGACTTGTAGAAGTCTGGCGGAAAATGCCACCGGGTGGCAAAATCATCCACTCTGGACTTGTGTTTCTGCCCGTATGGGCAGATCCTGGAGATGGGGGTCAGGACAAGTCTGTGATCAAGTTTCGCATGTATTTCTTTTTCATGCAGAAATGCTGAATGTCCCAAGACTACCTGCTGAGACAATAGCTTTCTTTGGCACAAGCTGTCATTCCGGTGTGCCTGCAGAGAGCCCATAGTAACTGTAGCATGCCATAGGTGTCTGCCAGTCTGTCACATTAGCACCCATCAGCAGAAATAAGCTCTCTGTTTTTTTTTGTTTGTTTGTTTGTTTTCTTTCCTGGAGATCTCCATATGCAAGTGAGATGTTCACATGAAAACAACCTTTGCTGCCTTCCTTAACTTCTACTGCATCCTGCTGAAATAACACTAAAGCCATATTCATGAGTGGTTGATCCAGGTCCAGGCTGATCTAACAGGAAAGGACAGAAATGAAGGTGGGAGCTGGAACTGCTTCTATCAGATACGTTAGTGGGATAAAAATGCTTTCTCACAGAAGCTTGGGAGGAACAGAAAAGTTCTTCCTCTGACAACTTTGAAGCATGCTCTGAAACTAAGGAGTGGTAACAGGCTTGGAAGACATGATCATAGTAGTAGCACCAAAACCATCCTAGGACCAAATCCAATCACCTATGTAATTGCAACATAATTAAAGAGCCCATTACATGAGTACAGGCTACATGTAGCTATTCAGGTATACGTTCACACATGGGCTTTGCGAGCTCAGGTAAGCATGCCTGTGTCCAGAGAAAGAAATACTCTGCTGCATCAACTTAGGTGCTGTGAGACCCATTTCAGAAACGGCTGAGAATGGAAAGTTCAGTCAAAACAGAACCCTAACTGGAGCAGGCGGGAGACTTAGATCTGGTAGGTCGGTTTGCAAAAAATAAGACACAAAAATAATTGTTCTCTAAGGGCCTGCCCTGGCTCCGTTTCACAATGTTCTGCAATTTCTAAACTTAAAAAAAAAAAAAAATCTGCTACAAAAATACAGCTGTTACAAAGTCAGTTAATGTGCTGCTGGTCTGTTCACATAGCTTGGCTGAAAATGCTGCAAGGCAAAAGTAACAACAAAGATGTGCACCCCTTCTCTTCCTGTGCACCTTAATGAGGTGTGAACTCAAAAGGCTCTGTATGCCATTTAAATGCTACCATTAAGTCCCAGCTATTTCTTCTTCTTCTTCTTCTTCTTCTTCTTCTTCTTCTTCTTCTTCTTCTTCTTCTTCTTCTTCTTCTTCTTCTTTTCTTTTTCTATTTAGAACAATGATGTTACAGTTCCTCAGCAATCTTGTATATCAAGTGAGGCAAGGATCTGGGGGAAGAAGTAATGCTTTGCTGTATTTTTAAGGACAGTTGAAGAACTGAAGGCAGTCTGTTGAACGAAACAGACTGTCTACTTTTCTACTGCTTTGCTTTATAATCTCCTAATCTTCTTTTAATTTGTTCTCATGGTGATGTGGTAGTGTGGTGATGTTGCGATTGTGCTTCCGAAGTATTTTAACAGAGGAAGAAGTTTAGACAAATAAAAGTACATAATGTGAGACTACTAACTAGGCAGAAATAGATAGTGTGCATCAGGATTCTTTGGTTGTTTTCCTGGACAAGGAAAGGGAAACTTGCTGTTGACTGAAATTGTACATGCCATATTTCCTCTCTGAGGCATTATAATCTAGTGGATGAAACCTATGTTGCTGTACTATCGAAGGTGAAAAATCTGGTCTGCTGCAACCAGTATCAACTTTGCTAATGACTGCCAAAGGGTCAGGATTTTAGATATGATTATGTGGCATCTCTATGAATTCTCCTTTGCCCAATATGCAAAGAGTAGGGCAGGAATGAACAGCACGTGTCCCCGCGTTGGGGAGTGGGAACCCCAGGCTTTGCTTGGAAGCACAGGGAATGACTCACACCAGCCTCTGGGAGCCTCCTGACCAGCGCTCCCCCGATCTCTTAGCCCAGTGCATTTTACCCCAGACCGCAGAGCGTTTGCCCGGGGGAAGCAGCAGCAGAATCCATTCTGCCTGTGCCAAGCTCAGAGTTATATTTCTGTCTAGTTGCTAAGTAACTGTGCGGGAGGCTCAGTGGGGCCGGGAGTCTGTGCGGAGCAGCATGGCAAAAGTATGAACTTTCAGAAATAACGACTGACGGTCGCGCACATGTGCAAATTGTGAGTTTTCTGTGGTGCATTGCTCAGATGAACCTGAATGGGTTGTTGCAGGAGCAGCAAGAAGCACCTTTTTAACTGCAGTATTGTTTCCATGAAAAATTTGAAGCCTCCAGTTGAAAGCTGGTGGGGCTAGAGCATTTTTTTTTACATTTGCAAAATGAAGCACGTAGCCCAAGGTACACGGTTTTCTCAGCTGCCTTGATATGCATGAGGACGGCAGTACTCCTCGTGCACTCTCCTGTAGCGAGACCCTGCCTACCCTGTATGGTCATTTAATGTGATCCTTACTTGCTCCATTTATTCTGTGTCTGCAATCCTCACAGACTTGACTGCTGAACCATCCATGTGCCAGATCCTGTTTCACTCATTTTGTTTCCCTGTGCTGCTGATAGTGAGGAAACCTTGAAAATAAAAACAGAGTTTTTAATAGAGCAAATTATATTTATTAGCAACTTTGCAAGTATGTTCAGAAAAATTTGATGCGTCTTACTAATTCTTTTATAAAGATGTCAAATAATTCTTTGTCTGTTACTTATTTTAGCAGAAATTCTTCAAGTCAGTTTCTCCCCTCAGATTGTTATCTGTCATATCCAGATGGGCAATTGAGTGTGTAACAATTATCCATAGAGGAAAACTATTTATGCTCTTTTCATATTTTATCCAGTGTTAACATTTAAATATATCAGGGGTTGTCAATATTTACATATACAAAACCTCAGAAGACTAGAAAATCCAAAATCAACAGAACTTAAGGTCAGCCTCTTATGAAATACATGAGCCTTTGATTATATTTATAGAAAAGAAAGCTGTAATCGAGATATGCTAGTGCTATACTAGTGAAGAAATCAAAGGCAATGGAAATTATATATAACACAATATTTGGATTTAAAAATGTGTTCGAGAAACTTCCTATGACAGTCTGGGCTTAAACTAAACCGAGTAACTGTTACAGCTTTGGGCAACATGATTTTTCTAAGACTACAATATCCATGGCTCTCCCTGCTGCCCTTACTTCTCTCATTTGACATAGTATAGAGAGTTCCTGATTATTTGCTAAATCAGTTGCAGAGTTAGGCTTAGTAACTACAGGCTCAAACAAACAAACAACAATAAGTAAATAATAATAAAACAAACAAGCAAAAACAGAAAGCTGCAGATTGCAATGGGCCTATGAGAACTTGAATATTTGGCAGCAGTCATGACAAGAATAACAAAATTAAACGTACAACAACAAAAAGCCTGGAAATCTATGATGAAATATCACCAAAGATCTTGTAATAGACTCTGGTAAGTGTTGATGACCAGTGCAAATCGTTAATTGTCTGTGACTCTCTGACTCAAAGCTTGAATCCTCTAACAACAACAAAAACGTAAAATAAATCAACACCCACAGATTCCCTCTGGCACAGAAGAAGGTCTGCTCTCCACTCAGCTGACTGGCTGTCATAGAGTTTACAAAATCTATGCTATACATTACATGAACAATCATTTCCCCCACTCACTGGACAGAAAACATCCGTAATTCTATGTAATTTCATTTTTTTCAGGTTCGACTTCTTCATAAAACAATCAGAAAAATAGAGAGAAAACTCCACAGTCATTGTTCATAAGTCTAAAAGTTTATGCTTTTTTTTTTTTTTTTTAATTTCATGGCAATTTGTGCTTGATTTTAAGAGTAACATGTATTTTTAGCAGCTTAGAATGTTTTTCTTGAGTCAAACAAAAGAAAATTGACTTCCTGAGAGGCCCTCGTGTTCCCACCAATGGTCTCCAAGCAATTACAAGGATTCTTTAGAGTTTGTACGCGGCCCACATTTTTTAACAGGAAGGAATATATTTGTTATCTGACTGATTAGAACTCTTCACACGCTTTCGCCTCATGCAGTTTTATTTATTTCATTGTACGTGCCTTAATTCTGTAGGAAGTTTTAGATGTTAAATCCTTCCTCTGTGAGGTGCCTTCAGCCTCTGGAGAACAATTCCTCCCAGGCAAAGTCCAACCTTCTGGGAGCAGCGTGATGGGATGGCTTGTAAAGGCGTCTGAAGGCACGGAACTATATAGCCCCTCTGCAAAACCGTTTCATAGAAATACGTGTGAAGAAATGTTTCGTCAAGTGTGGTGCGCGATGGCTAAACTAAAATATTTTGGTATTTAGTTTATTTAATTTTTTCAACGCGACTGCAAGCAGCTTAACTCTTCCTTTCCCGCTGTTCCAGCCTGCGCTGGTGGTCCTGCTCAGGGCACAGCCAGCGCCGTCCTCGCACCCCGGTCCTCCTGCACCGCGCGGGGACCCGCGGCGGCTGCGCGCGGGAGGAAGCCGCAGCGCGGCGAAGCGGAGGCCCGAGCACCCGGCCGCCCCCG
>VXAA01000323.1:41107-55208 GCA_013399115.1 Anseranas semipalmata | reverse complement strand
TTTTTTTTGGGGGGGGGGGTTCTCTGTCCCCCATATGCCTCTTTCCCCCTGTTTTGGAAAGAGTATAAACTACATTTATCTCTCTTGCTGAGGCATGATAGGATGCAGTTACCGCATGCCTTTAAGTGCTTAGACTCTTGTGATATTTTTACCATGGTTTATTTTTATGTTCTGGTGGTCCAGGAAACTCAGAATATGTAGCCTTTTTCTTTTCCCCTTAGAGTATGTTATTTCATTATGCGAAAAGAAAATCCATGTGGGGAAATTGAGTGCATGAAGTTTTTGCTGTAAAATTTCTAGACTTCTGCCTTGTATATTTATTCTATGGTCCTCGGTTCAAACTTGGATGAATTCATATAAAGTTTGTAAGAGTGAAAAATACGAGAACGACACTGCATTTCCCCTTTACCTAGTCCAAAAAGAAAACCCGGCCTATCTATCATCATTATAATACAATTAGACTAGTGGTATTTTTTCCTTTATTTACAAACTACATAGTTATTCTATAATAACTTCCTTTTTAATTTAAATTGTCAGTACAGAGTGGTTCACCTGAGCCATTTGAAATGACATTTGAAAATCTTACCTCCATAAATCACTTTATTGCAAGAGCAACTATGGCACATGGGTAAGTGCCACATAAAATTCATTTTTCAATATTGCCTGTATGAATATTAAGGGGAAAAAATCAAATTCTGTAGATGGCTTTTTAGGAGGTTTAGTGGAGAATGTGTGTGATTAATTGCAAATCTCCATTTAGGATCATTTTTATGGGCACTTCTTCTTGTCAAGTAATGTTTCATTTGAAAGGACTCCAGATGCACAATGAATCTCTCAAAGATATCTGATAATATTGCTTTAGAACAGGATGTTCTTTTCTGTCTTTCTCCTTCACACTCTTTCACATATATTTATAGCTTTAGGACTTAATGATATAATGAAAGAAAAGCCTGAATACAGTTTTCAAAAGGTTTCCTTTTTTTTTTTTTTTTTCTTTCACTCTTTGAAAAGGAAAATATTCAACCACCATTGAACCACTAGAGATTGGAATTTAAAAACAAGAATTTGTCTCTATAAACGTTTCATAGATGTAAAATGCTATTGGTTATTATTAGTGATATGATGTGTAGTACCTGAAAGCAAAGCCGTTCTGGAAGAGTTTGCCATGTCCATCTTAAAAATGAAAACTAGATCTGCAGTATTCTGGTAGCGTAGAATTTCCACATTAATTTCATTGCCATTTAAAGCTATAAATACTGAAGTCTGTTTTAGACATAAGGGAAAATATTGTATTGGGGCAAAAAATAATTTCTCTCAAAGCTCTTCAGCTCTCTGCCTTTTTCCTTGCCTCACATTTAATCCCAGATATTAGAATTTTTAAGATCTGTAGGAAATCTGTTTTATTCAGTTTAAAATTAATTGTAAGGATTTTACACTGCACAGTGTTCCTCCTTATGCTTAGCTAAAATTCTACTAACGTTTTATTTAAATTATTTGATTAAGATGACTTTCATAGGCGAAAAAATAAACTTTCTCTACTAGTTAGAATTGAGGGGGAAAAAAGCATGGCATTGGAAAGTGTATGAAGATAGGGAAGTCTTATCATGGGCTGTGGTTACTCAGAGCAGTATTGCCTTCCCACACAAAGAACAGATTGTGGTTTAACTCTTTCCATGGCCTAGTTTCATGTGCCAGTATAGTATCAGAATTGTTCAAATCTCTGCTGGAAACTACTAGTCAGTTTAATCATTGCCTTTGTGACTCTTGGTCAAGAATCATACTGTCGTGCAATTGTTTATGTCCCGAATTATCTTCCAATATTCTGTCTCTCTCTCTCTCTTTTTCTATTTTTTATTTTCCTGTGAAGGTAACATGGACACAGGTAAACAGCTTGCAACTTTTGTGTTGTTTTCTGTTTGATTTGAGGGTGGTGAGGCAAGAGAGGTAACCGGATCCAGTAGGTTTTTACCATTCAGGAAATTTTAAAGTTTGTTTGAAATTTGAAGATTTAAATACTAAATTCCTGGCCTGGAGCTTCTACAATGGCAGTCTGAACTCTATATAATTGAGACCATTAGTTATACTTTCATCATTTTTAACTAATGGAGTTAATCAACCTACTGATTAAACATAATTCATTCCCTGTCTAGCAGCGTAGCTAAAATATTAGTGTGTTAATTGTATTCTTGAATATAATTGTATAAAAAAGGTTCAGTTTTAGCTTGATTGCACCATGCCAGTCAGTATATCGAACAATCTGCATGGTATTTAAAACTATATATGCCTACACACAGAAAGAGAGATACCTGCCCTAACGTCTCCCTTGCAAACCAAAATAGAGTAATGTTTGATAAGCAGATCACGCTGTTTTAAACAGTGGATTTGTTCACAGAAGAGGCATTAGTTTTTGGGAAAGGACTCTTTAGATATTAACATGGATGTGTAGGATGGTACTTTAAGCAGACAAAACAAATTAATTTAATTGCTATAGGATGTGCTTGTAGACGACAACTCAGCATTACCTCCTTAACGCAATACATATTGCTGTTAGGCAGAAGATAAGAACTTGCAGGTGAAGCCAGATGACAGAAAGGGATATTTTGGAACTGTAAATAAATTGCATGGATATCACAAAAGCAGCATTTGACCAGCAGTGCACTCGTAATGTCACTCTGCCACAGCATGCAGAAACACAAAGAATGCAAAGTTTGTGCCAAGTTGCCATTTTTCATTGTATACCTCAGATTGATTTTTAAGGGGTTTAGAATAATTGCCACACTCATGTGATCAGTTAACAAATTAACCGATTCTGTGGGGCTTCAAAACCCATAGTGGAGCTGCCAGAAGAAAATTAATGCAATTTTTGTTCTCAACTTCATAAACTTTTATTTTACAGAGTTTGGGGGTGGTGGGAGGGAAGCCCGAAGAGCTGAAAGTACAGAAGCTTCTGTTCAGGATTTGTATACGACACGCTGTGTCTTTTCCCCACTTTCCCTTACTGTATACTGGTTTCTCTAGTTACCACCACTGGAATGGTGCTGTTTCAGTGCTGGAATGTTGGACGTTTGATAAGAAAATGGATCAAGTTTAATGGCGCATGCTCTTTGTGCCACCAGCAGTCTCTTGCTGAGAGCATGCTCCAAAAGCGGGAACTGTGTGGCATTACACTGAGCATGTATATGCTTTGTGTTTCTGTGCCACAGAGAAGAGAAATGAACTGTGGCATTCGCTTCAGCGTTCTGAACGTTTCTGCTCAGATTTTTTAAAACCGTATAGTGTCCTCTTTGCACAATGGTACTTTTCTTGATGTTAGCTGTTCACTCAGATATTTAAGTGTTAGAAACAAAACATCTTGATAGCATCTCTTTTAAATGATGTAGTCTTTACAGCATTGTGGGATGAAGTGAGGGGAGGCATACAGAATAAAATCTTTACATGGTTCTTTCTAAGGGCGAAATATAGGGAAAATGTGATTCTCTGTGTACTTTTGGCTGTTGCCTGATAGCGATAGTAATCGCGTAAAAGATGTTATGCAGAAATTTGCATAAATTTTAACTAAATACTGAGTGTTTATTCTCTTCATCTTGGATTTCACTTTAAGATTTTCAGAAATCTTTCTTGATACTTCTTTGATTATGAGAGCTTACTGACTTTGAGTTTTCTTCTTCTCTTCTTTTTTTTTCCCTCCACTTCTCTTCACAGGATGAATTTCACCCGTTCATTGAGGCACTTCTTCCACATGTCCGTGCAATTGCCTACACTTGGTTCAACCTCCAGGCTCGAAAACGCAAGTACTTCAAAAAACATGAGAAACGAATGTCAAAGGACGAGGAAAGAGCAGTCAAGGATGAGCTACTTAGCGAAAAGCCCGAAATTAAACAGAAGTGGGCATCCAGGCTCCTCGCCAAGCTGCGCAAAGATATTCGCCAAGAGTTCCGGGAGGATTTTGTGCTCACAGTGACTGGGAAGAAGCACCCATGCTGTGTATTGTCCAATCCTGACCAGAAGGGTAAGATTAGGAGAATCGACTGCCTGAGACAAGCTGACAAAGTCTGGCGTCTGGATCTAGTCATGGTGATCCTGTTCAAAGGCATCCCCTTGGAAAGTACGGATGGAGAGCGGCTCATGAAATCCCCACATTGCACAAATCCAGCACTTTGCGTCCAGCCACACCACATAACAGTATCAGTCAAGGAGCTTGATTTGTTTTTGGCATACTACGTGCAGGAGCAAGGTAGGAAGCAGATTGTCGTGTTTCTATGTTAGTATGTCAAACTCTGATTCTGAGTAGCCCTGTTTCCCCTATAGGCTCGCTTCCAGTGAGACATTATTCTGTGGTCTCTATATGTAACGTGGGTACATATCCATATGTAAATCAGCATGTATACATACATACATACACACACACTCCTACAGACCTGTGCAAGTGACATGTGTGTTTGACATATGGCTCTGTTCTCTTTCATGAGAGAGTAGGACATACCAAAGTAGTACTTTAGTTACTCACAAGCTGCCTTTTTTTTTTTTTTTGTCAAAAAATGGCACTATATTGTGTATTTTTTCCAGTTATGACTTCAGAAAACATTCTTCTTTTTAAAGTTTTTGTGTTTCCTCTCCAACCCACCCCCCAGTGCTGTTAGTAACATATGCAGGTATGTGCAATTGCACAATCACAATAAATAGTACAAATATCTATTTTTGCATTTTCAGTTCTAAACAATCAAGAATTCATCCTTAAATTGATGATTCTACTGTAACTTTGAAGAGCAGTTGTAGACTTTCTCATCACTATAAAATAAAACATGAAAAATATTTAGCACAGGAATACTTCTTATTAAATACTAAGTAGTCAGAATTACAGCATACAGTACTTAACTTTTTATTCATATTTTACATCACTAGCTCTTGTTTCCTATCTGAGTTTTGAAACAAAGATCCAGCTTGTAATATTTATAGAGAATTTTCCACGATAAGTATATTTTCATAATCACACCAGTATACTTAATTTTATTTGGCGGGTAATTAAAATATGAAAAATTGCAGAAAAGCTTCTTTAACTTAGTTTTATGGAATTAAAATAAAAACAGTGCTTCTGGTAATCATATCTCAGGGAAAAATGCTAGTCATATTACATATTCAGATAACAATATTCATATGCAGGTCCCCCAAAATCGTAAATGGCTGTAAGCAGATAAAGGTTTTTCTCTGATACTAAGCCTTCTGAAAAGCATTTTCTCCGTGTGGCATCGTTTTGGTTCTTTCTGATGATTATATCATCCTCTAGCCATCTTTGTATTGCTGACTGATAAGCAGCAATAAAACATTTCTTTTTTAGCCGCAGATCTAAACTAGGGAAAGTTTGAACGGCTGCAGATGGTGGGCCATTTTACAACTTGGCCTGGTGGTAGGCAGAAATGGCCTGCAGAAGGGCAGATGGCCGGCTGTTATCTGATGCCCGATACGTAACTCCGGATCTAACCAAAAAATAAACGGAATGGATTTTATTAGTAACAAAAAAGTAAAATTGCATGTCTTCATTCAGTGTGGACGCATTGTTTTAAAGAACAAATACACAACATAACCCTTTTTTTTTCAGTGAATTTTTCTGTTAGAAATTCAGTCAACCAAATGGTGCACCGTGTTCATGTGAACGTATAAATAGTGTTCAATTTTTTTATTTATTCATCGTGAAAAAATGCATTTCATTTTTTTTCTCCCTGTTTTTATTTTATATATTTTCTCTCCACAGCAGTAGACAATGTACTCAGAAATTTTGCAATGACTGTAAGTAGATGTACAGTCTGGTAAATCTGATCCTTAATAACATAGAAAGAAAGTTTTCTATGATAGCATTAAACAAATTAGCTTACTTGCAAAAATTTTTTACCTTCAAATTTCCTTTGTGAAAAAAAAATTGACTATTAGTTTGAATGTATATATTGCAAGGCGTAGCTTACTGATTAATTCTAATAGATTTACCTGTCTGTAAAACTCAAAACTACAAAGGGATGTAAAATAGCTTGAGTAGCTCTTGAACTGAAGAAGCTGCGGTCAGGGTACTCTTACACTCTTGATTTTAAGTTGTTGGAAGCCAGTAACTTGAATTGGGGCAAGGAATTGCAGGGCATACATAGCTGATTTTACTGATTTAAATGGATTGAGAATATGAGTTTATTCAAAATATTTGTCTAAACAGAAATGAGTAAGATAAGCATGCTGTAATGTTATAACTTCTGAAGTTACAAGGAGCTACTTCGGCAATATACGGGAAGATGAAGCTGGCTAATTTCTTTGTGCCAAGCCACCCTTAGTACACCCTTTTGTTTATTGTAAACCGCATGTATTTTGTATCTCTCTTGCTGCTTCACAGTTAATCTTCTGTTAACATCTGTTGGCTCTCTTCTTGAAGAAGTCATATTAACTTATCTTTGTATTTTTTATCCCATTTTGTCAAACTTTGATTCTCTGTCCTCAGCGAAAGCAGGTTAATTGTGGCACTTTGCAGTGCACTTGATTAAGAGCACCAGGCTTTGCAAAAGATAAGCACGAAGTCAACAGAAAAGCTGCATTTTACGCATGCTGTTTTGCTTTTTATTTCTCTTTTGGAATACAAAAACCCGCCTAATAGTATCATATAAAAACTAAGTAGAGAAACAGAAACAATTAAATTGCTGAATGAAATATGAAGAAGGAATTAGCACACAAAATGAATAAAGGGGCCAAATAGTGTGTTTTTTGTTGCTTTAAAAAAGAAGATTAGGGGAAAAAGGAGGAGGAAGGATAGTTTGAGTGCCAGTGATGGTTGCCAGTGGCACCAGGATTGGCATCAGACCTTCTTTGTTTAGCCTAGGATGCCTGTGATTTGTTGGTTGGCATCCGCATTGCAGTGCAGAGTAATGTTACAATATATTGACAATTTCCAGATCTAGAAGTGTCAATAATCCTTTCAGTTCTTAATAAAAAGAGCTTCTACTTCCACATCTGCCTTGATGGAAGAAATAAAGACCGACCTATCAAGTTCTGTCATTGAGCAACTTCACCTGGTTCTCCTTTTCGCTCACTTCCCTTCAGCATCTTTCTCTCCTTATTCTTTTTCTACTACATTCTTGTGCTTTAGGAACTTTTTTTTTTTTTTTTTTAAAAAAGAGGCTTGACATAGGTGCTGCTCCTTTGAATGAAATGGAGGAGAAAATGGGAGGCACACAGTGATCAATATTTATCATCGAAATAATTTTTTATCATAATGCATTTCTACGGCGCTCTGCTTGTTCTGTGTATCAGGTCCACCCTCCCCCCTCACCGAGTTTTTAAAAAGCCCAAACCTTGAAAATGCCACAAATGTTGTTTCTAATGACATAAATGCCTTTTCTTTTTTTTCTTTTTCTTTCTTTTTTTTTTTGTCTGGCATCAGAGAATGTCTATCGTTTGGTATGAAACGCATCTGTGTCCATAAAATCATTTGGTGGTATTTGACTCAATCAGTGCAGCGCTTATGCTGTGTTCCCGTTGCTACAAGAACCGCCATTTTGTTTGTCAAGTGCCAGGAGAGGAGAAAAAAAAAGGCAGACAATGTGCTTGATGCCAATAATGGTTGCCAGTGGCACCGAGGTTGGCATCAGACCCTCTTTGTCTAGTTGCTGAATGCCTTTGATTCGTTGGTTGGCATCCGCATTGCAGTGGGCACATTGGAAAGTTTTTGACAATCAGTGAAAGAAAGCTGCAGTACTTGTTTGCTGCAACAGAACCCAGATAATATAAATCCCTTCTTCTGATAGATGTTTTGCTTAGTCTTACAATGGCTGGTTAAAAAATAAATAAATAAAAAAATCATTGCTCTTTTTCTAAAATGTAAAATATCTACAGCAATGTGTCTCATCTGCAGAATTCCTAATCCTCATGTTGTCTCTGCTGTTTTTCTGCCTTGCAGCATAAATAAAATGCAAAGTTGATGTTAGGTGTTTTAGAAGATAGTGAGTGAAGCAAAATAGACCTTGAGAAATACTTTGGGAGTTTAAAGGACTGAAGCAATGGTAAACGTAAAAGGTAAACATTCGTGAGTCTTTTTAATGTGTGCGCCTCTCAGAGTACGTTTCTCAGATCAGTCATGTTGCTGTTTACACTCTCCTTTGTCCTTTTGCAAGACTGATATAATTGGGGGAGCCTGCATCCCCAGCTGTTAATAAAATCTGAAGTTGAGGGGAGGATCTTTTAAACTATCCAGGAAGGAGAGCAGAAAATAGATGCAGATGTCCTTCTTCTGGTACTGCTCAGGCACTCCTGATTTTTTAAGTTCTTAAAATATCAAGATGTTGTTACAGTTCCAGCTGCAGGATTTCTGCTACAAGGAACTCAGCAAAAAGGCTAAATCATTTCTGTTGGAAGTTTCCTAGATAGTTAGCATTAATATTGCTTTCCGGTTAACTGCTGTTATCTCGTTAATTAATAAGAAGGATTAGCAGCCCTACCCAAAGGGCTGCACAGAAGGAAGCCCGGCCTACGCGAGCCTCTGGATCGCCAGCCTGTGTCCTGCCTCTCCGGGGGTTGCGGGAAAGAAAAGGAAAAAGGAAGGACAGAGAGAAAAAGAAAGAGGGGGAGAGGGAGGGAGCTCCCCGCAGCCTAGGTAGGGGAGAACTTTGCCCACAAGGATTCACGGGCCAGGCTTGGGGAGCGCGCAGGTCCCAAGGGAGAGGGCACGAGCACCACATGGCTGCGTTGAGCGGCCAAAGCGCGCGGCGCCAGGTTTGTCATGCACGCCGTCCTGCTCGCCAGCGCCTCGCCAGATAACCCCAGCCGGAGCGCGGGTGTCTCTGTGCCACACATGCATGGAGCCGAAACTGCTTCTCACCCAGCTAAACACTGAGGAGCCGGCAGTCCCTCACCGAGCGGGGATACCGCTTTTTCGCTTCGGCGGTGCTAGTAGCACCTATGCGCAGTCTTGCTTTGGAGGGTGTGTCCTCCTTTGAGGAGGGACTGTAACTCTTTGTAAAGAGTGATACATTTGAAGTGCAGGAGTGGGCCAGCAAACTCCTGGTGGGTCGATACCTTCATCCTGTTACCAAACTTCTTGCGTTTTGTGAGTTTTTTTTGTAGGGAGCTCAAATTTTTAAATAAACTGCGTAGTCATTATATTACACTTCAGTTTACAGATAGTAAACATAGAAAATTGAGCATACAGCAACATATTAATAATACTTTCTCTATTTTGGAATGGTAAATAATTTTTTCTTTTTGTTAGTTTGCTGTGAGTATAAGAAATTCCACTTAAAATCACATCCCGAATACTGTTTTAAACAGTCTATTTTGTGTATAATTCGTATAACATTCATACATCTAAATGTCACAACACCCATACAAATTTTGGACAGGTTTGCATTTCTTGTGTGCCTTGATGCTTCCACATACAAATAAAATAAAATAAAATAAAATAAAATAAAATAAAATAAAATAAAATAATGCCTAGAAGAATCAATCAATCTGTTGAATTGCTGATTGTTCCCTTCCATTAACTTGAATGATTTGCCTTCTTCTGAATACTTTATATGGGAACATACAATTGAACATTTAACCTGTTTTGCAGAAGGATATGTCAAGGCACAGGGTAATTTGCTGGAGTTTACACAGCAAATTGTTAGTTGTACTGGGAACAACAGGAAATAGAGATGATTACTGCCTGTACCTTATAAGTGTCTAGATGGTCTTGAAGCCTATTACTTACATGCTGAAATGGCATGCTGATCCCTTGCATTAAATCTCAATTTTGAATCTGAGAGCCAATGCAGAAGTAGAGGTAGGAGTTTATATTTTATTTGCTCTCATAGAAGAAGAGCTTTTTGTAGTATAAGAATCTGATAGGGAATAATAAACACTTTAAAAATGTTGGATTACTTTGAGTAATTCCAGTTTATTCAGGCATGTAGAAAATGTAATTTTAAAACAGTTCTTGTGTCAATTGAAAAAGACACCTTATTGATTTCTCTTCTAGTTTTCTAGTGTAAAATGTAGGATGATAACTTCATCAAGTATCTCAAATGTGCTGAAAATTACAGACAGGAAAGACATTTGTCACTAAAAGATGGAGGTCAATTTCATGTAAATATGGGCATGCTAATGTTTTAAATTGATGATTATGAATATTTTTGTATGAAGACACAGGAAAATAAAACACTTGAAAAGGTCACCCATCAGTCAGACAGTAAAACTAAAGAATGCAAAATGTATATATTTTTCTTTTAAATTTTAATTTCGCTCAGAATAGGGTTGTGGATGATATGACAGGTTCGTGAGAAAGAAATGGGAATTTTTAATATTTGATTTACTGTTGCAATCAGGAATAAAACATATATATGTTTTAGGAATGAGCTTTTTGCTCATTCTGCTTTTTCTTACTTGATACACCAGGGAGGTCATTTTCACAGGGTTAAATGACATTAATTGTGTTTAAGACAAAGGAAGATTCCAGTTAAATAAATTCTGTGCAACTAGTTGAAAATTTAGAAGTCAGCATTAATTTATGAATCACATTTAGATCGACAGCATGAAGCAATAAAGAAAAGAATAGAAAAGAAAACAGAAAATTCTTGCTTCACGGTAATTTCAGACAGAAGAACAATACTGGGAACAAAAAAAAATGCTTCTAAACTATAAATAAGGTGACTAATTCATAAAGGAAATACTTCAAATAACAGCAGAGATTTATGTTTTAAATTTCTTAATTTTCATGCATATTGAATTCATTGTAACTGTGAAAACTTTATAAAATAATTAAACACTAATAGCACTGGATGTTGGAATTCAAAGTTTACTGCACCAGATTGCTGTCAAGTCGACATCTTTTTCTAGCTTTTCCTGCTACCCTGCTTTTCCTTCTTCTTCTCCTGCTGTTTGTAGAGGATCAGTTTAGAGAGATTGAGGGCTGGTGGGCCGCCGAAGCTCTGGTGCTTGAAGCAGCATACCACAGTGCCAAGCACAATAATCCAAGAGATTTCTTAGAGTTATGTTCCAGCCTTAACGACACAGTGGTATGGTGCTGTGCTGTAATGACTCGGGTGGGATGATCTCAGGATAAAAAGGGCTAACCTAACTGAACAGGGTTGTTACTTCGATTTTGGGATGGAGAAGAAACCCCTTACCTGGAAACACTTTTCATATGCTAAGTGAATGTGACAAAGGAGGAAGGACTGTTTGATTAGCTAGTTTGTTTGATAAATATAAAGTGAGATGTCATTCTTTATAGGGAAGCTTCATGATTTCCTCTGTCTCTCATATTTTATTTTATTTTATTTTATTTTATTTTATTTTATTTTATTTTATTTTATTTTATTTTATTTTATATTTTATTTTGACACTGGTGGAATTTCTAGAAGTGCTTACTAAAAACCTGGCTCAATCTGTGAAGTCTGGATTAGAAAAGCTTTGAAAGGCTCAGAAGCTAGTAAAGGTGAAGTAAATCATAGATTATTAGCTTTGTCCAAAAGAAAAGAGAGCTGATTTGGGTGTGTATATTGTACTGTCTGGGAGCAGTGAGTTGTGTGTAAGGTTGGGAACATTCTTCTTGCACAGCTGTTAATCTTTTTTTCTCCACCTTTTAGTTTATAAAAAAATCAGTTTCCTACCCTCTTCTTCCAAACTTTCCTTATGGAGAGTTTCTTTCCTTTTCTGAAGTATATTGTGCTTTTTTGCCCCCTGAATGTATTCCTTTAGCTGTTTCTTAGGAACATCATTATTGACATGTGACTTTTGTTCTAGATTTTTTCACAGTCAGTGGGAGATGGGCACTTCAGACATGGCTTTTGTGGGGAATTCTGTCTGAGGAAGGGCTGAAAGTCTAGAGTGTGTTTATCAAACATATCATTTTGGACATTTCTAGCAAGCCTGACTACTAGAGCTTTTGCCTGCATGCCCCACGTATCACATTCTTCTTGTCCCCCATGCCCCTCCTCATGTCAAAAAAAGTGACTTAAAATTGTACAGACATTGAAACCATTTTAGTGTTAGGTAAACACTAATGGTGTTTAGGACCTTTCAAGTTTTTTTGTTTGTTTGTTTGTTTTGTTTTTGTTTTGTTTTGTTTTGTTTTGTTTTTTTACTTTAAGAAATAGAATTGAAATAAAAAAGAAGTGACTGTGATACAGCACTGCACAAAAAATTGTGCAAAAGCTTAGCTGAAGACCGTTCAACCATTAAGTGTTCTTTTCCCTTAGAGAAACCTTGCACATTTTAACAGTAACTGTGTACTCTAGAGCATGGGGAAACTTTTGTGTTTTCCAGTGTCCTTCAGTGTTGTAAATGTGCCTTCACTAAAAGCATCTCTGTGGTTTTAAGGGGGCTTTTAATTATTTCCTCCATGAAAAATACATATGGAAGTGGAACAAAATGGTTCCCCTTTTCTTCTTTAGAGATCAAACAGGAAAGCCAAACAGAAAAGTGAACAGTTAGTGAACTCTATTTGAGAAACAGTCTGTCTGTTGAGAAATTACAAAAAGATAATTTTTCTCATATTGGTTAATGCAAGTGATGTGCACAGGTGAGTATATTCTATATTATTTGCAGTTATTATACAATTGAGAATTTTAATTATTTAGTTCTTTAAAATATTGTTTATATATTTGCCTTCTCAATCTTCAAGTTACATTAACACGAATTGCTATACATATTTTCAAAAAGGATAAATTTAAACAAATGTAAGACAAGTATGAGTGACATATTTTTAATCTAGCGTTGTATTTTACTTTTTAGCCAGCTATTTTTCTATATTCTTCAGAAAATATTTTCTGCTAAGATGACATAGAATTTATACATTTTTCTTTGAAATAGAAACAAAGAAATGTGCACACATTAGAATCCAGTAATTACAGACTCTACATCTTTAGAAATTAAGAACAATTGAATTATTTATTGTATTTTTGTTTGTGAACACATTGGCCTAGAATGATAAACCATTTTCATCCTATTTGATAAAGTGAGTAACAAGGAAATGTTGGATTTCCTTAGATGATTTTTTTGGAAGCACCTTGTGTCTTATAGATAGCAAGTATATTTAGTGCAGCATCAGTTTTCCATTGCATGATTAATGCTATTGAAAATGATGGCCGATATATTGAAAAGATATCTATAACCCAGCATCTCTGATTTAAAAGTGTGAAAACATCTCCTAGTCAAGTCAACTTGTATTTTCTTATTCTGACATCTGCAGTTTCTGGACGGATTACCTTAAATTTGTTATGTCGCGTTAAAAGACGTGTTTTATGAGGCCAGCCTCAGCTCCTGGCCTTAGTGTCAAGGACCCTGCTATGTGATGCAACATGTCTTGTTAGGTTTAATTGACCAAAGCCGATTTGTTAAAACAATTCATTTGTGCTGTAACTCATGCCCAGGCCAAGTTGCTACCTGAATCTCTTGACCTTGACTTGTCTGGGTCATGAAATGGCTGCAAACTGCTTGACCTCCCCATTGTTCAGCAGCGTCACTGCTTCCTCTGATTCTCTGTGGTAATTGTTGACAAGAAAGCCTCAGCCCCCAATTTCCACCCCAGTGGCGTCCCTCCAGAGCTGCCGTGTCCTCTGTTGGAAGTGGCTGGGCTCTTGACATCACCACCTTTTGACTGCTGACAGTGATGGGAACAAAGTGGTGGCCCTCCTCTGTGGAAGAGGTGACGGGAGGATTTGTAGAGGCTGGAGGGAAACTTTGTCCTGCCTTGGGTTGTGGTGCACTTCTGTTCTTCGAGGGTGCATAGGTTCACTACATTTCTCAAGGGCAAATGCCCATAAGTCTTCATCAGCCTTGTTTCACTTTGAGCATTATTCGAGTGGAATATATTGGAAAGAAGGCGTAGTTTGGAAAAGATTTTGCAATCAAAACATAATGCTCATGCACACTACTTCAGTTTTTGGAAAAAAAAAAAAGAAGGTGATCTAACTAATTTATTGACATGAAATGGAAGGGCTATGATTTCTTTAGCATCAGAACGTTTTTCTTAGACTCATGTTGTATTCAAGAGCAATGATGGTGTCTAAAGCAAAGAACTTGCAAAGGACTTCATACATGATGTTTGATGCTGTGTCTAAACTTATTAAAAGGGAACAATCTTTGTCTTCTGCCTCTT
>VXAA01000323.1:4116-41087 GCA_013399115.1 Anseranas semipalmata | reverse complement strand
TTTTTTTTTTTTTTTAACGCTTTGTTTCTAGGAAAAACTGCTTGTACTTAAGCTTGACTCTTGGTGAGAGGGGGAGTCATCAGCACTGTATCCTGACAGGCTGCCTACCGTGAATGTCCCTGATTCTAATGTCAGCTCCTTGATTTAGGCTTTGTGCTCTCTATAATTACCTACAATTTGACTGTTAGGACAGTTTAGTTTTTTGAGATGGGTATTACATCTAATCATCTGCTGCATTGTGCTGCAGTTTTAGGAAGCATTGCCTTTTGAAATCAGTGACTGGATCTGTTTGAAAAACTGATGGCATGATACAGCCGTGCTGATTTAGGAAGGCTCATACGCCAGTACTGGTACCGTTATAAAACAGAGGTAAATTTGTAAGCCAGTAATCATCAGACAGTTGGTATGTTCTTAACTTAAGGCCTTAACCTGAAAACTTTTCTCACTTGAGTAAATGTATTCAATCAAATCTACTTCATTTAAAACATACTTTATTCCCGGTACTATACACTGACTTTCACAGCATGTGATCAGGTTCATTTCTGCAATACAGCTGATTTCTCTGTCAACTCATTCATTTTTGGAGGAAAAAAAAAAATCAGATAACATTTGTACATGCAGTGTTCTCAACCAACTTGTAAATGACCAAAGCTTTTCTTTCAGTGAGAAACTCTTCAGTCAAAGTCTGGCTTTTGATTGCTGTTGCACCGTTCCTCTGAAGGAGGAGGGTGGGACTGCTAATGCAAGGAGCCTGAATGGTGTCCCTGTGATGGCAATGTGAAGTAGGACTCATTGCTTAGATGCATGGACTTCAAAATCCATGGCTTAGCATCCAGTCCCTCAGGTTTCCTCAGGTCCCAAGAGCGAGCATCGCTTGCTGTAGTGCTGCCTCCATGGCGGGGGGGGTGGGGGGGGGGGGGTTATGAATTACCTAGATATGTACCATCTGAAAAGTTATAACCTTCCTGTATTTCACTACAAGCAAAATCCGCGTGCTGGTACCCAGCCCCCAGGTGGGCTTTGTGTGGTAAAGAAACATCTTACCCCGTTTTCTCATGCCTGGACGGAAGAAACTTGCCCAAGCAGGGAGGGCCAGCACAAAGCATTCCTCCACTGCAAGCCCTGTGGTGGTACACTGCTGTGGGAGAGGGAGGCAGAGGGAAACCACCCAGCAGAATTGTCTGCCACAGAAGACCAGGTCTGTGGTGTGAGCACTCTTCAGAGTCACCCGTGTTTCAGCCTCCAGGAAGCTGCCCTTCAGGATGGGACTCTGGTTTTGCTGTGCTCAAAGAGCTGTGTGAATTTTGCTGCCCTGTGACAGTGGAAAGAAGAAATGCTTTAGGCAGAAAGATGAAAGAAACAGTCATCTTGGGCAATTATATATATGTTCATCTAGCTGGCCAAGCACACAGGCTGAATCTGTAGTGTCTGTAGGGGTGGCCTTTGAGTTCAGTCTGGTTCTCCATCCCTCTCACCTCCCTGATGCCCAAGTTTTTCAGTCTAGTGGGTGAGTAGCTCAGACCTGAGCACACTGACATGGGAGGAGATGGGTGTTCAGGAGTTTGGTCCAAGGTGTGAGATGAAACTCGAACTGATGTGAGCTTGTGTCTGGAATATGCTAGTCATCCTGTTTCATCTTACTGATGACTTGGGCAGGTCTTGTTTGTAAGGTAACTGAGAGAGAGCCCATTGCCCAGATTTATTTAATAGACTGATATTGTTTTGTAAGGGTTTATTCGAGGGTCTTGTCTTGAAAGGCCTACTTGTGCCCAGAGCCCCCATAGATTGTACTGGAACTTTTGAAAATACTTGATAGGTAACTTGTCCTTTCTTGACTCACTGTGCCATCTACTTTTCCTCCTTAAGTTATTGTTTTCCTCGTTCCTTGCCTTATGATATTTCAGGGTTGGTAATGAGCCAGCTGTAACATCAACACCTAACAAAATTAGTGTGTCTACTTCTAAGAGTGGGAAGTGACATTAATTTATGAAGATGAAAAGTCCATCCATGCACTTTTCTCATGTGATACTGAATCAGTGCAGTTTGGAGCTAACAGAGGGTTAACATCAGAAGTTATTCTATTGTTTATCTTCCAGTTAAAGAATAACTAGCCTATGCAGAAAGGAGAATTGGAAAATTGATTGGGCTGTCTAGATTCAGACACATAATTTAAAGTAAACTGTATCAGCTTTTGGGTTTACCACATATGCATGCATAGTCTGCAGTTCAGTCATCTACAAAGGCTTATGTTGAAGGATTCATAGACTTCTTTTATTTCATTAAACCTGAGGGATTTTTTTTTTTTTTGAGCTATGTGTAATTACTGCAACTGGCTTAATTGTTGCTGGATTTATTTTTCCTTGTTAAGGAAACAGATATCATGTTGTTACGCAGAGAGTAAGAATTGTTTGTGCAGTTTGACTATAGTGAGGAGTGCTGGTTAGTTTTAAGACATGTGCCTAATATTGCATTGTCACACACAAGTACAGTGTGTGTATATAGTCCTCCATGGCCTCTTGTGTATTATTTTCACTATACTGCTTCTATAACTTGAATATTCTGGGACAAGTATTATAGTTGTCATGTAATCATTTCTGTTCTATTTTCAGCCTCCAAATAAAGGAAAAGCTGCTTATAGTAAAATGAGGATCACTGGTCTTTCAGTAATTAAATAGACTTGTTATACTGCATTAATCCTTTTTGGAACATTTGGAATGACTTCTTAGCACTCACAAACACAGCATTAGGGCCAGCAATTAATCTGTTGTTTGTCCTCCAACATTTGTGTGATGTAAAGCACATGTGTTGAAAGCCATATTTCAGGTTTAGGACCAGGATCATTGCAGAGTCAAATAATAATATTGATCATTCAGTACTGTGGACCAAGACACAGAGTTGCAATAATTGTTTGAATGACTAACAAACCACTAACTGCATCCTACTGAAAGAGCTTATGGTGTAATAATGTTCAATAATGTCCAATTTCAGTTGATGCACATCAGAAAAAAAGTGTGAATTAATTAGAGGTAGCCAGAAACTTTCTAGATTTCTCATTAGCCTGCCTTGCAGGTAGGTTGAGAAATAAAGGTTTAACATTTTATCAGGAAAGACTGTGTCTGGGCAAAAATCAAATTCAGTAACTCTCTGGTGATTATGTAAGTATAGACTGGCAAAGGAGAGTGTGTTGTTCTTATCAAGAACAGGTTTAGGAAGCATCTGTCAAAATGACATACTTAAATGTGATCAAGTTGTCCAGCAGAGAGGTGGTTCAGCTGACCTCTTGATGTCCTTTGAAACCTCAGGGTCCTGTAATGTTAATGCAGTAATCAAATTTGCTCCTTTTCTGAGCTTCACAAATAAAATCACCCAAACTTTCTCTCAGACTTTTGCAGTTTTGTAATTGCTTTCCTGGATGCAGTCTGCTTAGTTTTCTTTGATCAAAAGGGCATACTAATTCTCTTGGTACTATGCTGGAGTCCTTGTGCTGTTTTCCTGCATTGTTCGGCAGTAATTAACTTGAAGCATAGTGGAGAGCATTAGCTTCTGAGCCTAGGTTAAATCAGCAGAAGAGTCTTATGTTCCTGCAGTATATAGTCTTAGAATACATTATCCTATTGCAGTAAGATAGAAGTGTTTTTAAATATAGTCCAGCCAGTTTGACCTTGTCAGAATTCAAGCCATATTAATGGTAACTTGGGCTTGTTGAAGCCTTTCACAGTAGGACGAGCATTAACACAGAACTCCCTATTCCATCTGGTGAGGAACCTACAGAGAGGGCTATACATAGACTTTGCGCTAAATTCCATATTAAGGTGTAATGAGATATTTATTATGTTTTCCACATGCTCATGACACTTCTCTTGCCTTTGATAGGCACCCTGTGCCTGAAGCCAACAGACACAGTTAAGAAGAAACTCTATAAAGTGACAATATTAGCTCCTGCAGATAAGACTGCCGAATAGTCTTGGGCTAGTTAGTTATGGGCTGTATTCTGGAAAGCAGTGATTATTGACAGTTTTATTGTAGCAAGTGTATATATGAAGTCCTGGCTTTCATTGTAATGCCCTGGAAATGAGTGTCAGAACTCACAAAACAATTTAATGATTAATCTACATGTTGCTTTTAAGTTGCAAAAATAGGCTCCAGAATTTCATCCAGAGGGACCTTGACAGGCTGGAGAAATGTGCTGACAGGAGCTGAAGTTCAACAAGGAGAAATGTAGAGTCCTGCACATGGGGAAGAACAACCTCATACACCAGCTGGGGCCACCCAGATAGAAAGAAGACTGGCAGAAGAGCACCTGCGGGCCCTGTNTTCAGCCTAGAGAAAAGAAGGCTTAGGGGGATGTTATCAATGTAGATAAATACTGAAGGGAGGGTACAAAGATGATGCAGCCAGGCTCTTTTCCGAGGTGTCCAGTGGTTGAACAAGAGGCAATAGTCACACACTGAAGAACAGGAGGTTCCTCCTGAACATCAGGAAGCACTTTTTTTACTGGTAGAGTGACTGAGCACTGGTACACATTGCCCAGAGAGGTTTGTGGAGTCTCCCTCCTTTGTGATATTCAAAAGCCATCTGGACATGGTCCTGGGCAACCAGCCCTAGGTGGTCCTTGTTGAGCAGGAGAGTTGGACCAGATGACTGCCAGAGGTCCCTTCCAACCTCAACCAATCTGTGACTGTGAATTCTTTTAATTTGTTTCTGCTGAGGTTTACCTACATGCTATAACACAGTGATACATAAAGATATAATGGTGAGGTATGAGCAAACCTACTTGGGTCCTGAAAGCAACATAGCTGCATTGATAGGGCATCTCCATATAGTTTTATGTACCCTCTTACTGTGGGTTCCCCAAAGGGTGATATGGACCTATGCTGGAAAAATATACCACAGTAGGCTCATTTGAATTTCTCTCAGCTGTTTGTTTTATTTTATAATACTAATAATATATGCATATGAGTCTGGCTATGTTTGTTGACTTGACGTTTCATAACTTTGAGTGAAAGGTGTTTGGCAGACTTCCTAGTTATTAAGTATGTTATTGACAAGGATGCCTTAGTTTGGTTCCCAAGGCTGGCGCTTGTTTCTGTGTCGCTGGTAGCACATATTTGACTTATCTGAAAGTGACACATGCCAACATATTTCTTGTTGCCTGGGTGGTGCTCACCTGAGCTGTGGAGTAACTGTGCATCACTGGACATCAGAGGTGATGAAGAAATGTACCAGGCATTTCCCAGGCAGCTACCACTCAAAAGCTTTTTTTGGTGTCTATCGCTGTGTGACTGCTTGGTGTCTGTGACACGTGGGTGCATCCTTGCCAATGAAAACTACAGCAATTAACCAGCTACTGCCAGAACCTGGGGGAATGCAGGGACTGGAAAAGGTGAGAGAAGACAGTGTCTGCGGGCTAGAGAGAAGGAGTGGGCAGGAGGTGAAATGAAGAGTGCCCAAGTGCTCAAGTGTGGGTGTGAGGAGGGACTGGAGGAAGATGAGAGTCTTATGCCAGAGGTGTGATGGTAGACAGCTTGCTTTGGGGCCTTTGGGCAATGGGGGAAGGAGGTTGCTACTGCCACCTGTGAAGGCATGCTGAGGGAGTTGGAGTTGTTCAGCCTGGAGAAGAGAAGGTTCAGGGGAGACCTTATAGTGGCCGTCCAGCACCTAAAGGGGGCCTACAGGAAAGCAGGAGAGGGACTCTTTGTCAGGGAATGTAGTGATAGGACAAGGGGTAATGGTTTTAAACTAGAAAAGGGTAGATTTAGATCAGATATTAGGAAGAAATTCTTTACTACGAGGGTGGTGAGGCACTGGAACAGGTTGCCCAGAGAAGCTGTGGATGCCCCATCCCTGGAGGTGTTCAAGGCCAGGTTGGATGGGGCTTTAGGCAACCTGATCTAGTGGGAGGTGTCCCTGCCCATGGCAGGGCAGTTGGAACCAGATGATCTTTAAGGTCCCATCCAACCTAAACAATTCTGTGATTCTATGATTCTCTTTGAGGAAGTCTGGGGTTGGTATGTGTGGCTCCTGGTGCTGACTGTAACTGTGTCTGCCATCTCCAATGTCAGTGACACTGAAAGAAGCTAATTTTGAAACCCCTGGGCTATACAATTCTGTTGACTTCTGAGCAGTAGCCTCTCTTTTTCAGTCTCCATAGCAACACAAACTTACTGTATATTAAATGTTTCTAACTCCAGGTTTTGATGTTGGGAATGGACAATATGCATATCCAACCTGTTGTTCCATTGTTAGGGGGAGAAAGAAGAAAACAATACTTTTATTTTATTTTTTTCCTTTTTTCCAGTTATGTAAATGCAATGGACATTCCTCTTGTATTTTGTACATTCATATGGATCAGGTCTGATCCCTTTGAACCTCATCTGATACAGTAGTATAGAGATCTAATGCTGAATTCGTGTTGCAAGGAATGTGTTCAGATTCATATTACTTCTCTAAAAATATGTATGGCCTGTTCAGGAGCTATTCTGGTGTATTGCGATCCCAGGCAACAAAACTAGAACAGATATGACTGAAGTACTGCAGACTCTCTAGACTGTAGACCTAATCCTGCAAATCCCTATTTACATAAATCCCACTGATTTCAAAGGGTCTGCACATGAGAAAGCAGGTTTTACAGGATCAGGCCATTCTTCCTAGAGACCAACATCTGTTGCACCAACTGTGATAATCTCAGGACTGTTAAAGAAAATTCCGAGGAAACATTTTATGTGGTCTAAAAGAAAACAGCACAAAAATAACACTCTTTTCTGTTGCTATACACTTGATTATCAGCAGAAGCAACTCCCTGTATATTCTTGAGTCTCTCCACTGTTTTCTTCCTGTGTAGTTTGATTTACGTGAGAGAGAAATGCTATATGCAGCTGTGAGCTGTCACTACCATTCTTTACCTGTGTTATGTATTGAGAATTTTTTAGATACTGAAAGAGGTATCTGGCTTATTGGTTAATGACTGTCAGTGTCTTATTTTTGGAGCTTTGGGAAACAAAGAAAGCAATGTCTTCAATAAAATGTATAGGTATTTTGGGTCTTGCACTTCAAGCCTCTGCAAAGGTTCAGCTCTGTCTGAATTAAGTAACACATTCAAAGTGTTTGCTTGCCATCCACCTTGGAATGTGGATGGTCTAGTGGTAAGACTGCAAGAAGAAAAGATACCTGAGTAGAAGCAGATTGTGGTCATGTTGGGATGAGTAAAGGCCACTTCCTTTGCTTTCCTCTAAGAAGAGAACATCTGCAAAGTTATGGTAGCATTTTCTGCAGCTGGAGTTCGGTATCTTTTGTGACCTCCTCTTGGAGGCCTGGTGTGGAAGGACATTAAGACATAAGGTTACTGCCTTGTCTTTGGTTGACTCCAATTTCTGTGGGCCTGGTTTTGTTACATGCAGGAGTAGGCGGAGTCACAGTGCTGGGCTTATTTGACATGTAGTCTGGAGATTTCACATGTATGCTTGCTGCTTGCATTGGGCCATCCAGCTGAAGGTAGAAAAGAGACATTTTCTGTCACTTCCTGTCACAGCACAGATGTTGTAATAAAACATCTGTAGAAAATCTAAGAGAAAGAGCTTGGCAGGTGGGTTGGACCATCTTTGTGGGGAGGAAGACCCCCCTGAAGTCCCAAAGCAATTAGAGTATACCTCAATGATTAAGTGCATGCACAATAGGTCTAGACTGCCCTGCATTTTTGGATCCACTGCTTTTAAAATTTACAGTCAGTCTGCACATGACAAGGACAGTGGTCTGGGATTTCTATAAGCCAATGGTCAATAAGCTACTGCTACTCATGTCAACAGATCAACAGAAAAACATGACAAGATGGAAAATCTAGAATCCTAGCTTTCTATCAGAAGCTGCAGCGTTGGTGGACAGAGGTATGCTATTCCTCTAGACTATAGCATATTCTTGAAACTTTTCATGATTGTTTCAAATATTTCATATGATTACCTCTTCGCCTCCCTGGAATTAGTCAAATAATGTTCAAAGCCCCAAAACCAAGGCCCTGGGGGCCTGCATTTTGACTGATATGCAAGAGCTAGAACATAAATGAAGCCTTTGTCCAGTTCAGTGTAAGAATATTAAGATGTTCAAGGATGGTGCTTTTATTCACACGCAGTAACTTTACAGTACCTTTTCTTCTCTCTTTTTTTTTTTTTTTTCTGGTTATTATGAGCCAATTTTCCTTAAATGTGCAAGATTCATAATTAAGCAGACTTCTTAGGGGAACAAATGTTTTTCAATAGATTTCTCTTCTATGCCACCTGTATATCCACACTGTAGTTATCCCAATTCCTCCTTCTCCATCAGAGGTCCACATTTTGCCGGATGTTTTAAGGTGTGAAGTCATTGGGAATTATATTCTTAATGATTTCTGATGGGGTTTTAACTGTCCACTTTGCTCAGAACTAATTGCTTTTCTGAAGTGGAAAATCCTTTTTAGTGTATAATTTCTAGAATTTATATTGAGCTGTATAGAATTTCAGACCTATGCTGAATATGCTACTTAAATAAGCTGTACAAAAATAGTTTAAAAATCAAAACAAAATGAAAAGAATTAAGTAACTAAAATTGTAAGACGTAAACCTACATGGAATAGGTCTCTGAACTGAAGGTAAAAAAATTACATTTTAATTTTCACAGACATTAATACTAAAGATTTGGGGGAAAAAATAGAAGGAAAATCTCAATAAAGTGCTTTTTCTTTCTCTTTCTTTCTTTCGTTCTTTTTTTTTTTTTGTTGTTGTTGTTGTCATAACTCAAATGTCCAGTTCTGCAAAAATTTTGATATTATATTAGCTTCCAGTTAAGAAGAAGTTCCAGGTATGCAACTTTCTGTGTTAGTTTTCCCCAATTTTTCAATTAAAGCAATAATTTAAGGAATTACGATATATTTCTGATAAATTTGTCAGAAGATGCTTTGGTTATTTTGTGACAATTGGAAGAAGGCAGTGTGTATAATGGAACACCACTTGCTAAGGAACAAGGGAAAGAGAGCTGTAGAAAATATAGAGAAAATTTGAAGAAATTTTCTTTTCCTTATCTCTGCTGACATTGTTAACTGTGTTAAGAGATATGGAGACCTTATGGCCTTAGGTTTTGTGCCTAGTCTAGAAAGCATGTGGTCTAAAACTGGTTAAAAAAAACCAAAATATAACAAGAGTACCCTCACGCCAATTTTCTGTGTTGAGATATTGTCATCTTCATTTGCTAGGAGCAATTAATTAATTTAGTCACCAGATTTATTTATTTATTTTAACTGCACAGAACAAGTATTCTTAGAATAGCAAGTGTATAAGGTCAGTTTGTTCCAGGGTAATTGTGCACCATTTCATCCCTCTTCTCCTTCCTGACCCTTAATGAATACTGTCAGTGCTTTAGGGTCTGAATTTATCTTTCGTTTATATTAGGTTAAATCTAAATATTGTGTCAAATATTAGTATTCCTTTTAAATTTTACTGGATGTTTTTTGTTTTGTTTGTTTTTTGACATCTTAGAACAAAATCCCTTCCAGGATCTGGAAATATGGTATCACAGAAGATTGTGACAGCATAGGAAGAAGGTGAAGCTGATTCTAAATAAGAAGAAAACTAACTAGTTAGTTATGAAGAGTAGTGCTTTTTTTTTTTTTTTTTTTAAGTACTCCTAGCAAGTGATTCAATATAACATCCTCCATGGTTTTCTATATTGGAATTTCATATCTCAGAACAAGTAATGTTCTTTTTCATCAGAACCAATGTAGCTTGTTAAGTCATTAAGATAACAGGATGTCCTGTCATCCTGCTGTGTTAAGGGGCTCTTGCTGAACACGAAGACCTCTGGAATGCAAAAAGAGTTTCGCATGATTTCCCTCTTAAAATAACATGCTGTCTCCTGGCTACCTAAGTGAAACAACAGATAATTATATAAACATGCTGTTTTATCTTGCTGTTTCTAGAAATGCTTTTACACAGATTTGAAACTCAACATCTGAGAGGATAAGGAATGCAGGTGTTCAAGATCAGTGTCCTCCTGTGCTTCAGTTCAGCACCAACCACAGTAAGCTCTTCATCCCAGTTGTGATCGTGGTGCATAGTGGTGTTTCAAACACTTTCTGTGAAGTCTGTATGCTAATGGTGTACACTGCACACTGCAGCTGTATTCCAACCTGCATTCCTTATTTCTCGGCACTTTATGATTGTTATATAAAACAAATGATTAAAGTAATTGTGTGCATTCATTTGTGATAATGTATTCTGAACATACATTCTAAAGGACTTCAGATATGAATAAGAAATTATTTTTTTCATTAACATGAAAAGATGGGTATATTCTATTCTACACATTAACATGAAAAGATGGGTATATTCTATTCTACCTTCTTTATAACAGCTATTATTTTTGTGTATTTTACCTCTGGCACTAAAATCTGAAGTCAGTAGAGAAAAACTGCTCTCATGCTTGTAAATGCTAAGATTTTTAACATGTTTTTGCTTGCAGTAGTTGTCAAAATATCTATCAATAGAGGAAACCAAGGAAAGTAGCTAGGGTTGTGTTTTAGAAAAAAACAGATTTGTGTGAATTGTAGTGAACACTTAAGTTTCTTAAGCTTGGTAGTTGGTTGCCAAAGATTAATACTCCATACTAAGTCACAGAAGACATAGTAGATAAGACAGTTATGCCTCTTTACTAAGAGTGAAATAATTTTGATTAAATTTTACTTCTTTGAATGGAAACAAACAGAACATATGTACAAACTTAAAGGACAAATTCATGGGTTGTGCTGGGAATGCCTGGTACTCTTGAGAGTTCAATATGATGCTTGTTCTCATAATGCTGTCATTGTTATTGATGCAAATAGGATAATTTGTTTTGATCCTAAGAAATTCTAGGACCCCAGCACATGTTGCTATGAATTTTCATTAGATCTAACATTCATCTTAGTTTTATTAATAAATTCATATTTTTCATAAAATGAAAATATATTTCTCCTTCCTTGAATTAAAAAACTCTTGAGACAGCTGCAGGTTTTTGGTTTTGACTGTCAAAATACATAAATGCATTGTCTTAAGAAGCAAAAATATCTAAAACAGTGTTTTTCAATCTGTAGTGTATGATTAACCATTTAAGTAATTTGCTGTTGGTCACAGAATCATATTAAACATTGTCTTTACTAGCCTGTTAAATTAAATATCTAATGATGAAAGTACGTGGTGGCTTATAAGAAATGGTGAAGATTACTAGCATTGCATTCGTTGATAAAAAATGTTTGGGCAGCATGAGCAGTTCTTTTGCAAGCAGTTCAACCTCTCAGTAGAAGCATGAAAAAAATCAGACAATTCAAGATTACATTTCTATCAGAACACTTAAGAGGTTCATCTTGGAAACCAAATAAGTACAATTCTTGCACAGTTTTAATCCAGATAATGGTATCAAAGTGAAAATGTCTTAAAGACTTTATGAGTTTAAGACGCATTTTTTTTTTGCTACACGAAGTAAATATTTGAATGTGCATGGCAGGTACCATTGTCTCAAACATCTGTTGAAAAGTGAGAATATGAGGCATCTAAACAATTCCAGATTTTTAAGAAGCTATGATTGGCCTCTGCTTTTCAATGTGAGTACTTCTGCTCATGTGAATTAAATGAACTTCTGGGCCGCAGCAAATTAGTGTAATCCATAAGTGACCTTGATGTGCTTTCTGGCATGATCTTTATAATTGCTGTGGTTAGCTTTCCTTTTGGCATTTTTACATTTTTTCATCTCTTTTACCTATATCGTCAAAACACAATTATTAGTAGTGTGTGTGTTCACTCATAGCAGTTTATCTCTGCATGGTTTACAGAGAGAGTTAAAAGCCAAAAACTATGATTATGTCCATGTTTCTAGCTTAGAAGGAAGCTAGGAAAATTAAGTTAAAGTATGCCATTGATGCAGTACATCCAATAAGAATTACAGGGTAAAATCATCATTATACATTCTTTTGGTTTTATAATAATTGTTACTTAAGTTTGGTTTTGAGGGTTTTACCACGGTACTTTGTGTTTATATGACCACATAAAGAGTGCTTAAGTTCTGTGTTTTGTGACTTTCTTTTGTTTTATTTATTTACCACTTCTTCCTTCTGACTCAGCAAAACTGTAAATTACAGATAATAACTTTCTACAATAACCTGGCATTTGTGCTGTGTAGAACCAATGCTGTTTTTACCACCGGTGGTGAAAGTATGTAAGCAGAGGTACAGCAAGTACATCAAAGTCAGACTCTGAACTGACATAACTGTCATAGCCACTGTCCTCTACCTGGTTTACTCACTAACATTTGTTAAACATATTTAAATGAGGCAGCTGCCTCTAAGGTTGAAATGAGTATAATTGAGACTAGTATACAAAAGGTTTTCTGTAACAATGGAAATCTTAACATTTAGGGATTAAATTCTATTGCACAGATGCGTTTACAGGTATAATTATTTTTTGTTATTTGGCAGTTAAATTTGAATGTTCTTTGAGTATGTAGAATATAGTTTATTTGTTGCGGTTCACGTTTTTTTTTTTTTTTTTTTTGCCTTTCTCTTTGCCATAATCATGGGATTATTCAAATATTATTTTCTTACTGAGGCGAACTTGAATCCAACACATGAAATATTTAATTTCCTGAAAAAAAAAGATACAGCATGTAAAAAGATGAAAATCTTTCATTATTTTTGTTATGAAGAAGTTTAGCCAAACACAGGAGAGTTGTGCAGACACACGAGAGAGCCCTGAAGCTACTGAGGTCTAAGTGTATATGACAGACAGCAAGAGGTCTGTAAAAACATAAAAATTCTTCATTTAAGGTATTAAGCAACTTTCTTTAGGCCAAAAATCAATAGCAAAACTGAAAGTAAACTCTTACAGACAGTGTATGGTTCCAGTGCCCGTTCAAACAGGCCATATTACTGCATTCTCAACTATTGAAAATTAGGGCTGGTATTTACCAATATGCTTCCCATTGGTTCTGTGAGACTCCACCAAATTCCCTTTTGCATTAAGCTTGTGTGGTACTACTATCTTGCTGGCATCTAGCTGTAGATAGCAGAGCGGAAGTACATTTTAAGGATGTTTCTGGGTGTTGCTGTGAAGTTTACTTTAGCTGGGTACTTTTGTAACACGGTTTGAAACTAATTCTTACACAGAGAAGACTGAGCTTACCTTTGAAGGGGGTGCTTTGTGTTAAAAAGGATTTGACAAGTAGTTCCGTTAAGAAAAATGAAACAAGATTAGAAAATATTTATGTGGTGTTCTGTAAGCAGGCACAAGCAAACTTGCTATATGCTCTAAGCCAGTCAAGCACATTGTAACAACTACAAGGCACTCAGTTCTGGCCAGCTGGCTCTTGGCACAGTCTTGTGTATGGCTACCTACAAAATACCATGTAAATATACCCATCGTTTTAATAGCAATGTGAACAAGGGAGTGGTCAGCACTGCCCTCTCAAATAGCTCCTTTCCAATTAAAGTGATAGGGATGAGGCAAGCTATGTGTCAGGGGTGGGTGATGGTGTTGCTTTTCAGATACAGCTTGTGCCTTGGAGCTGGCTTCCTTTGAGCCAGCTGCCACTTAGCAATGTAGCCCACCCTTGTAACATGACCTAGCACAGCAGTGTCAGGGGTGGCTCCAGTTAATTGTCTTCACTCTTCACAAGACCTGGCTGCCTGTTTGCATTGAGGGACAGGCTTGCTCCAGACTACTTTGTTCTCTGTGTTTCTTCATTGTATTTGTACCTAATTTAATTCAATTTGTAGTCCCCCTGATTTTATTAGGATTGGTAAAAAAAAGAAAGGTAGAATCAATGTAAGTTACTATTACTTTTAGAACAATATACTATATTTCTATTGAGTTATGGATGACTTTGATTTAAAAGTTCTTAGTTTTTACTGATGATGACTGCAGATTTTTGTTTCTTTTCTACAGTCCTTAAATGCTTTTGGAGATACAGAATTTACCAAGATCTAATCTTCAGTTTCCTTCTGTTCCTATCTCTATACTCTCCAAATACTCAGTTTTCCTTTAAAGGAAAAATTGTTTCAAAAATTCTTATTGTCATCATAAAGAAAGAAAAAATATCTGAAATAATTGAATTCCTCAGGAAGTAACAATGATTTTTCTCAATTAATATTTGTCATGGAATTTAGTGTGGCCATTCTTTTTTGGGGGACTGAAATAAGAGGCTCAGATTTAACATGTGTACCTTGTTAGCAATGTTTTGACAAATAGCAGCAGCTGTATAAACTAATCTTTCTGTAGCTTTCACACATGGGACTCAATTAACAATGAGCCACTGTCAGTATCTAATCCTTTCTACCTTTTTTTAAAGTTTCCTGGTTTCTGTGCATTTTTCCGTGTGTAACTCAACTATTATTCTTTCTATAAACTGAGGGAAGTGACAGACTGTAAATGGATTGACCTTGCATGACATTTTATATGTGATTTATAGAAGATGATGGCACTTGTGTTTATATTCCTGGTAAATTCAGATTAAAGTGAAGATTAAAGCCTGTTGTTTGCAGAATGTTGTAATGATTGCAGAATCTAAAATAAAGCTTTCTTTGAAATTCCTGTGTTTCAAGCTCTGAAGTGTAGAGAATCATGAAGTATTGCCATAGGTATGTCATTCAAGCTTGTAGTAGAAAGTAAGAAGAGGAAGAGCTCTGTGGGTGTTTGTTATGGTAAGCTTGTGAATCCATGGTATGTATTGTACAAAAGTCTGTATTTACCTATGGCACAGTCCAGGCACAAAACTCTGTCTTTCTAAATAACTTTGCCTTTAACTAATTTCCAAATAGATCTGTGGCCAGAAATTGAAGTATTAGAGACTTCCACAGTGGGACTTTTGGAATTTTTGAGTTGTTTTAGAATAACAGCAAGTGCAAATGCAAACTCCATTTTAAATGTACTTGACATTTGAACACTCTATTTGAAATTCCTGAACTAGAATTATCTAAAGAGGACATTCTGGAGTTACAGGGGCTTCTTGTCTTTTGCAAATGAACATGAAGATGACAAAGGGATATAAAGATAATGCCCCCAAAATAAGTCATTAATTTTTTCTTTCACCTCATAAAACTTAAGGAAAGCTTAAATTAGTAAATTCAGAGTAGGCTATTGCCACTACTTGCCAAATAGTACATGCTTGTGCATCTGTCTAATCCATATTTGAAAGCCACAAACAGAAGCACATAATTTGGCACAGCACCAGAAGCATGCCTCGGCACACTTCTGGAGATTCTTCCAAATGACTTACTGATTCAAAAATTCTATACTGTTTGCTTGTGTGCACGCGCTGAGTGTCTGGAGAAACTTAGCATGAATTCTGCCAGAAAACCATGTGCATTATTTTTGAATAGGGGATGGGATGATTTTGTATCCCTATGCATTTAGTAGTAGTTCTGAATATATTGTGATGTTTTTTCTTTTTTCTTTTTCTGCATATGTGTGTGTGTGCAAGGAAGGGTGTTGTTTCCACTAACAGAAAATTCACACAGACGATGTGCATGAAATGGGCTGGTGATGAAGAGCACTTGTTAGTCAGAATTGCCTTTTTCAGTTGCTTTGTTTTCTAGCATGTCTTTACTCTCTTTCTGTTGAATTTTTAAAATAGGGATTGGCTAGTGCTTGCAGACCTCAATAGTAAAGTACAAACACCTCCATAAAATGAATACCGCAGTCAAGAAATTAGTTCTTTTCCTACCATAGTAACCATTGGTCCTTATGTTAGTCCCCTCAGGATCTGGCACATCTTTTATTTCACAGTGAAGTGTTTCAAATATTCAGATAAATTTAAGGGTACAATCCCATGAAACAGCTGAGATGACCTCATTGATAGCTGCTTCAAAAAGAGGCCCTTCCCCACCCTCAACAGTCTTCTTTTGCCCTGGCACAGGTGGTTGTCTGTATCACTGCCTTGCTGATCTCTTTAATGCTGGCAGGAAGTGTTTGGGTGGTCAGGGAATGAACTTAGTCTGGGAACTGATCTGGTGGAAAATATTAAATTTAAAAAACAGGCGTAATATTCTGGTAGTTTAAAATATAATGCAATGAAACAGCACAAAATAATCAGCTATTTCATTTTTGTTGAAGGGGCTTGAATTTATCCTTTAGTTTTAAATGCATAATCTTGTTTATTTCATGCTTCATTGCCACTCCAGAAATAAATATACAAAATCCTAAGTAATTTATTCTGTAGCAGTTATTTCAGTATAAATTACTGTTGTAGACACAGGTGTTTTAGAAGTGAAAAAAGATGCTTTTATTCCAGCTTCCAAAAGGGGTATTATGTTATACAAGAATAGCTGTTTTGGTAAATTTGCTAGGGTGGACAAATTTTTGGTGAATAAATATGCTTTTTATATTTGTAAACTGTATGTACAAGAAAGTGAGGTAGATGCATCTGTACTGTTTGTGCTTCATACTTGTGTCCGTACTTCAGTAGAACAATTACAGATGTTGTATGAAAACCTAAACAGAAATCTGCATTTTCCTAGATTTCAAAACCTTAGATGTGGAAATACTGTTGCCTGAGATCTTTCACTGAATTTTTCTAATTGATGAACAGAGAGTGTTCAAAATGTGATGAAAGATGAGAGTGATGAAAGACAATTTATGCCATAAGCTCAGTTTGTGGCTTTTAGCCTGGACACTCCTCTAGGATAGACAGTCTAGTACAGTGTATTCTGTCACAAGGAGTAAAAGGCAAAGCCTATTTTGACTTTTCTCTGTGTGGTGGGTTGACCTTGGCCAGCTGCCAGACCCCCACTCAGCTGCACTCCCTCTACCCTTCTTCAACAGGACAGGGGCAGAAAATAAGATGAGGAAACATGTGCATCAGGATAAAGACAGGGAAGTCACTTATGAATTACCTTCACGGGTAGAACAGTCACAGCTTGGGGANGTTCAACTTCACTCTTGCATTTCCAACTCCTCTACCTCCTGCCCATCCTGTGGCACTGGAGGGATGAGAGGTTGTGGTCTGTCCATAACAAGTTCTCTCTGCCACTACTTGCTCCTCACACTTTGCCCCTTCTGCATTGTGGGACATCTCCACAGGCTGCAGTTCCTTCAGGGCACACCCACCTCTTTCAGCATGGGGTCCTCCACAGGTTGCAGTGTGGATGTCTGCGCCAGCATGGTCCTCTCCATAGGCTGCAGGGTCATACCAGCTCTACCGAGGTCCTGGAGTACCTCCTTCACATCCTTCTTCTCTGGCCTTGGTGTTTGGAGGGCTGTTTCTCACAGTTTTTTCCTCACTCCTCACTCTGTTGTGCAGTGCTTTGCTCTTTCTTAAACACCTGCTCCCAGAGGCACTACCAGCATGGCTGCTGGGCTCAGATGTGCCCTGTGTTGGGACCGTTGGAACCGCCAGAGCCACCTGTGTCTGTCAAGGGGCAGCCCCCATCTCTCCCCACAAAGGCCACTCCAGCAGCACCCCGCACTGCCAACATCTTGACACCTACACCCAGTACAGTCAACATACATTCTTTCCTGTTGGAAGAGGACTCCATTCACTACACAGGCTGTGGGGCATTAAGCATTCCGTTAATAGGTAATGAAGTAGGAAGTGGCTCTTGTTTGTCCTTCATGGTTCCTTCAGACTAAGCATATATCAGATACACAAAGCATGTGAAATGTATTCTGCAAGGAATTTCTTAAGGGTATATAGAAAAGACTTTTAACAATTATACTCATGGCTTTGAACGTAGTTTTCAAACATAGTTCTATGTGTAAGGAAGATGAGATGTCAGCAGTTTCTTCAGCTGAGGTTTTGGGTGAGCTTGAATCATGGATGTGTGAGTGAAATCTGTGTTAGTGTGGGTAAACAGCTATTTGGCATCTGTGTGGGAAACTGTGGTTTACTATTTCAGGACTGATTTGTTAATTTCAAAACTTTGGACGTAGAACTTTGCATTTGCCTACTTTCATGTTGTGGTTGGAGACTCCAGAACTAAATGCCACCATTCTTCAGTCAGCACTTTTTTTTTTCCCCAAACAATAGAGAAACTCCAGTTAGTAGTGTGATATATTTATTATTCTTAAAATGGGATTAGGGTTTTCTCTCCATATGGAAAGCAATTTAAAGTAAGCTAAATAAGCACAGCTGCAAACTTAGCTATCTACACCCCAGTAAAAACTTTGTACCAGCTCTTTGTGTGAACACTCTCAACTTGTGTTGACTGCCTTTGTGCAGAGAAATTTATTGCATTGGCAGAGCTTAGTAATATGATGGCATTGCTAACTCTGGACACGCTGCAGTGATTGCCCAGTGTAGACAGGCTGTTAAATGAAATACATCTTGGAAGCAATTACAAGGTCCCCCAAAATAGAAAAGCTACCATATTTTTCTTTGTAAATTCTGTGGATGGGCTGCTAAAGAGAGAATTCAGCTGTTTATATATTGTCCATATCTGAGACTTTTAAAAAGAAGGCTAAAAGCTGACTTATTTGATCTAAAATTCAATTGACAATACTGAGAATAAAATTTAGACTTTTTTTTTCCTTGAATGTTTAGTAGAAAAAAACCTTTCCCAGTTGTGACTTTTGTGGAGCTAACAAGTAATTATTAACAGAATTGGGAGTAAAAATTTGTGGAAAGACTGCATGGGAAAGAGCATGAAAATGCATGTTATAATTAATGCCATTCTACAGTTACACGATCACAAAAAATGCATAGAATCTCATCAATACAATTCTTATATGTATTAAACCAGAGAAATTCTTTTCCCAAGGTAAATTTCTTTTAAAATAATTTAAAAGATTGACCCTTGGCCTACTTTTCCATTTAATTTAGTCAATAATAATTATTATTTATGATTGATAATAAAATTGAATGAAAACATTTGTTTGGATTTGTTTACAGATTTCTCATACTGAAAAGATTCATTTTTATTATATAGACTCTAATTCATAATGTAAAGTGTCTGACTTGGCTCCTATTAATGAATAGTAAGGAATTTGGTTTCTATACAAACAATTCTCTGAGAATTTGGGTCAGGTTCTTTAGTTTCATTAGTGAGCTCCTCATTAATTCCTGCCTGAATGGAGGACAAAGGCAAAACTCCTTTGGACATCAGTAGGTGCCTCAGCCGCTCAGCTCTTAGACTAAAACTCTTAATACGTTTGCTTATCTCCCAGTCATGATAAGTCTTAATCATGTTTGTAAGACATTTTGAAGCACTTGGATAAAAACCACTGCAGTGGTTATCAGTATAAAATCTGCAGTTTTCCATGGTTATTGCATTGTGCTGTCTTGGGGATAGCTGTATTACCTTGTTTCTAAAATAGGAAATTACTGTGTTATTTCAGAAGTTGTGGTTTTGGAACTGTCAATAAATGCTGATAGCAAGGTATATAAGAGTCCAGAAGCTATGGACCAGGCTTTTAAGTGTTCTGTGTTCTCTTTTGGCTTACTGGTTAGGCACAAGTTTTTCAAGTTTTACCCTTACAATATCAATTTTAAGCTGATGAAAAAAAAATATATATATATATATATATTTTTTTCTTGAAGTCTATGAATTTAAAAAGAAAAATTGGGTATTCTGGTCAAAAAAAGATGAGATTGTGTTCTTATTTAAACTAATACAATCTTTATTTTCAGGGGCTTTGTTGTCAAAACATAAGTCCAGTTTTGTACATGTAGTTTTGTGTTCACAATTATGCCTAAAAACTTTTAAGTGTTTAAAAATCTTTTAAGTCAATTGAAGTCTGGGGAAGAGCGGGGGGAGAAGGGTTTCTTGTCATGTCCAAAAATGAGTTTGCAGTCTGAGTAAAGCATTGATGTGTCACTCCAGGCGAACTGAGTCCAGCTGCTTTATTGCACAGACAGAGAGGAAGAATGATCCCACAATGGGTGGTGTAGTCTAACAGTAGACAACTGTTGGCAGTGGTGCCACATTTGGCACTGACAGAGTTTTGGTTTGGCTTAATGACAGTGACCTACATTGCTTTTTAAAATGATTTTGGCACCCAGCACCAGAAACATACACCCTGTTGGTATAATCTGTAGTTGAGCATGATTCAGAACAGAAATAGAAAGTGTAGTTACAGGCAGGGCAATACATTTGGTCACTCATTATCTAGCAGGGGTGGAATGGCCATTATAGTGTCTCATCATCTTTGGTAACTAAGGAAGCTGTACCAAAGAGGCAGAATATATGAAAACATTAAAAAAAAAAAAAAAAAGTATCCTTGGAAATTTTTCCTCTTTCTTCTGCAGGGACGAGACAGTGCTAGTGCTGGATGTCCCCTTCTCTGATGTCATGCAGTTCAGTGGAGGACTGCCACAGGGCTGGCTTGTGCAGTGTTCCTTCCAAGCACTGTTGTGGTTGGAGCACACACTAATTAATGATGCTGAACATGGCCAAGTGTCAGACTGAAAATGGTGAAAACTGCTCCCAAAAGACTAGACACTACCACTGTGATTAACCAGTTGAAATTTGGATATTTTTTTTTTCTGTCAGAATTGCCTGCAGAAGAATGTGGTCTCACTGGTGTAAAAGAGAAGATTGAGGGTTTAGTCTGGTTTCTGGTGGACTGGTGTCTGCTTTACAGAAAAACGCCACTGAAGTGGCTGATAATCTCAGCAGAGAAATCCAAGAATGAGTAGGCATGGTTAACTGAACAATTGTTTCTCCCTTTGATGTGGTTCCTTTAGAAAATCATTAAGGCACACTGATACATCAGTAAGAGGAAATTGTACTGCTCCTGTTAGTGCATGATCTGCTCTGTAGCTGGGGGATTCAAACCATTAGCAGGCATGTTTCACGTGCTACTTCTATTTGTTTTTTTTGTTTGTTTTGTTTTGTTTTTTTTTTTCACCTCTCCACCCACACAAAACCTGAATAAACTAAGTATATAATGCATTTGGTCTTTTTCTATTAAATCAAAACTGCTATAGGAAATGTGAGATATTGGGAGTACTATCTACAAGTTTCATGAAGAATGGCTACAAAGAAGTAAATGTTGCAGTATGGTCTCTAATTCTTCACTTTTAAAGTGACTTGCACAGGGGCAACAGCTGGGCAGACAGATAACGGAAAGAAAAGTAATTCAGCATTGTTCACAGAAGTAATGTTACTTACAAAAGACTGGAAAATGAAGGGTTTGCAGTCTAAACCATTTCAAATACCCAAAGTGGAACTTTTAGAAATAATCTATCTAAATAAAGGAAGAGGAGGACATTTATAAAATCAGGGAACATTATGGGACCATGTGACCATGTTTGTACACTCTATGTCTTGTCTCAGATTTTTAAATAAAAATTTAAAGAGGAAGAAGTAATCTTCCTCTTTAAGACTTTCTTCTTTCTTTCTTTCTTTCTTTCTTTCTTTCTTTCTTTCTTTCTTTCTTTCTTTCTTTCTTTCTTTCTTTCTTTCTTTCTTTCTTTCTTTCTTTCCTTCTTTCTTTCCTTCTTTCTTTCCTTCTTTCCTTCTTTCCTTCTTTCCTTCTTTCCTTCTTTCCTTCTTTCCTTCTTTCCTTCTTTCTTTCCTTCTTTCCTTCTTTCCTTCTTTCCTTCTTTTTTGACTCCATGTTAACATTATTGGTGCTAACAATATCTGCAGATACAACTGGTTTTGCACAGATTTGAGTTGCTCTGATTTTTTGTTTGTTTGTTTGTTTGTTTGTTTTTGTTTCCTGATTGCTACACAAAATGTCACTCCCTGTCCATATAAACACTTTCTTGATCAGATACCTTTGCACCTTAAGATATGATCTGGAATTTGTTGGCTTATCTCTTTAATGCCATTGGAGGTGAAAAAAAGGCTGTTTCCCTCTTGCTAATTATGGTGAAGTGCCACATTACGTTGTACTGTAGTTAACAACTTCAGGGGCACCAAGAGCCTCTAGCTTTGCCTCTTGGGAGTGGGACTTTTCCTCTTTAGCTCAGCTCCAGGAAACTTGAACATTTGTGTTTTCAAGACCACATACCATTGGGAAGGAAGTAGGGGTGGAGATGTGTGCAGAGATTAAGTGGATACAAGAGGCAGTGTGCTTTGTAAAGATCTAGGAACTGCAGAATTTTGAGAAAGACACACTCTCTCTGGCATGTCCTTTGGCATTTTTAAGTCCAGTGATAATGTTGCTAAATCTAGTAACCTGCCAGAAAATTCCACGTAAAACTATTTTTCATGTGTGGTTGTCACAGAACACACTTTCATGCATACTGTTCCTGTCTTGCACTTTAGCATACATAATGTGTGTGCAATATATGTGTGTGTGTGTGCACTTGTGTGCGGGTGCACAAGTGTTCATATATGCTAGCTGTGTTTTCTGGAATACATAGTTATTATTCATCATGGTAAAGGAATTCCATAACTGTAGGAACTAGTTATTAAAAAATAACTTTAAAAATATTTTGACCAGTTTAGCATTAACTCTTCCCACTCTGACATTGCATCTGCAAGTAATAGTCTGGTGAGTTTAAATATGAACACACAGATTCTGTGCCTCTACTTTCTTTAATTTGTGATGGGATAACATTTTGGGAAAAATGGTGTTTTTTTGGAAAAAAGAAAGTGTTTGAGTGCAATCCAGATTTACTAGGTATTTTGTATCTTGATGGTACCACTCAAACTTATTCTGTCGTGCACACAGTTGCAAATTCAGTTAACAGTGTACCAGTTAAGAGCAATTTTTCCTTTCCTTTTCTATTAGAAACCTCCAAACATGTTAACTCAAGGCCAGATTCAGTATGTTTTGTAGCTACGCTTAAATGCTTCTTAAGGGCAACACGTCCTACAGCAATATGTACTTTGTGAGTTCTTACAATAAGAAGAAAAGCAGTACATTCCAATAAATTGAATTAGTTTTGTTTATACCAGTGAAAAAAACAAACAAACAAACAAACTAAAAATCAGTATATGTAGTATTTCTCCTTTTATTATATAGTCCATTAAACAAAAATTGTTAAGAATCCTGAATGTGCTCTTCCTTGATTTATTTCTTTGCAGTTTTCCTTGATTTTGTGTTTGTTTGTTTGTTTGTTTGTTTTTAATGTGAAGGAGCAACATGTGCAAGTGGATCAGACAGGGCAGGAGCAGGCTGCAGTGATGGCAGTAGAAGCACTCAGAGGTTATGAGCATGCCAGGAGCACGCTCAGTTTTTCTGTCTGCAGACTTGATCCTACTGCCGAGTTTTGTCATAGGCTTCAATATCAAACATAAAGTCCAAGTTCTCAAGAAATGGAGCTTTGGAGAAGACTGAGTGTGAGACTCATGCTCGCAGGCATATGAAGTTGTGCAGAACAGCCTGCCAGAGTGATAAATATATTTCCTGTTTCTGTTTTATTCTGGTTCTGCAGCACGGACACATTCAAGTGACAGTAGTTTATTTTCAGGGATAAGTACCGCTCTCCTTATTTGACAAAAGAAAATCTAGGACTACCTTTCTAATATTTAATACTACATATCTCAACTTTGGGCTAAATGAAAAAGTTGAATAAATGAAGCACATTCTTCTCTTGAGTAGGAAAAACATATAATTGAAGTAAAAACAAATAGAAGTGGTAGGTAAAATGAGATTCCAACATGGTTTTCTCAATAATTAGCATACATATTACTTAAAAAATATGAAGAGGCTAGCAGACCAGTATAGTCTTGTCTGAAAGTTAACTCTACAGCATTTTTTCACCAGAAATAATGCTGGAGGTCTTTATTTGCAAAGGGTGGTGGTTGCTACTAACACAGTGAAAAATATGTATTAATGGGTGAAATGTTGTAGGTGAAGCTGACCTCTAACAAACAATATCCCATCTACTTTTCAGGTTGGATTTCACGGATTATTTAGAAAATATTTTCCGGTATTCTAACTGATGAAAAAAAAAATACTTGTGGTAGAGACATTTCTAGAAGGCGGACTCTTTATAACAGAGAAGTTACACAGCTATTCTGTGTGCTGTTCTGGAAGTGCTTTTGACAAAGATCGAGTTGGAATTAATGGAAGATAAACACTTTTCTAGTATTTATGTATTTAGTGCCTGACATTTTTTTATTCACTAACCTTAAACACAATACATGAATGTGTTAATAGTTTGTTTACCTATAACTTAATTTTGATAACAAAAAAAAGTTTGAGAATTACTTAAAACTAATTAGTCATGTATTACACTTTGCATCTAAGAAACACTTTCAAGAATGAAGTGCATAGCAAGGTGCTTTGCTCTATCTTGTATAGTGAAAAGTCATTATCCTTTCCAGAAAAGTACTATTAAATACAGAAAATGCACACCATGTCTACAAATGCCAGAGACCTTTAGAAATGTAACAAGTGAATGCATGGTTTTACCTTTTCAGTTGAATTCATACTTGTGATTGAAAGAAAGGAACTGTCATCTACGTGAATTGTGGCATAATAGCTTTGATAATTGGATTAATAGCAACATCTGTATATGAAGTGTGACAGTGCTTTATCGTTTACAATCTAAGCTTAGTGTGATCAGAATGGTAGTTATTTTAGATTTTGAAATTTTTTACTTCTTTTGCTATTTGCCAGAGTTAGAGAAGGTTTGGCTTAGAGCGTAATGTGTTTTTTTTTTTTTTTCCACAGTATTTTCAATACCTTAGTCCTTGTTAAGTCTAAACCATATCTTGACTAAAGATATGCTTGTTATATTTGGAGTAACTGAATTCTGGGAGAAAAAGAAAAGATGATATGTGTACCTCTCCCACCAGGTTGTTATGGAATCTTACAGAAACAAGATTTCCCACGAAAGAATATGCTGATTTACAGTCCTGCTGTGAAGAACACTGTGTTAATATGTTTGTCTTTTCCTTTACTTCACAAAGCCCATACAGAGGTGTGGAGATGTGTTCTGCAGAAAAATTTTATCCAGTCCCTGCGTCTCTCCTTTAGATTTTTCCTTTGGGATGTTAATAATGCACATTTTTTAATAACGGAAAGGTGAAGGTTAGATATTTTTCTTCTAGACCTTTTTGCCTTACATTTCCCTCCCTGAATGTGGAGTGTGTTTATTTCTACATGTGACAAGTCTGCAGTCGTGTGTTCTTTCTGAGTTACAATGGTTCAGATGTCATAATTAATTTGATGAGCAGGTGGGGGTTATTAGCCTTGTGCTTCACTTGCTAATAACTGCACAGCTTTTCTAAAGTACTCTTTCAACTAAGGAGGCATTTCTTCACACAGAATAAACAGTGCAGCACAAAAGCCTCAGTTAGATAACTATCCATGGGTTTGAAAAGCTGCCAAGCAGATGTTGTTATTGGAGCGGGCCCAGACGAGATTGGGCAAGGCAGATGCGAGATGGGGGAGGAGGTTACACACAGCCGAGGCACTTTCTCTGCAGTGGCTGGAGAATGGGAGGCTGGGAGGTGTCTTCCCATAAACCAAATCCATAGTTTGCTGGCCTCATGCTCATTCCTAAAGACCCACCCTTTGACTGTAAATAAATGAGGAGGAAACCCCCTCCCCTCTTTGTCTTAATATCCATGTGGGAATGAAACCGAATGTTCATCCAGCAGTCAGTGACTTCTGGTTTGCATTAAATCGGCTGTGTGCAATTTTTGAAGGGCCTACAGAGACTTTGCTTCATACCTATCAACATATGTAATGAACATGACTGCACTGACATTTACCAGAACTCTTAGGTCCTGCTTTATTACTATAAATTAGGTTGTGCAAATTTAAGACAAAATGCTGTTTGGTTTCCTGTCACCTCTCAATATAGTTTTTTTTTTTTTTTTTCTGGTGATTTTTTTTGTCTTTATTAAAAATTACAAATATCAAATATCAGTCTGTTTTTCTTTTTCATATGGAAACACTTTGAAAATCCAGTGGATTTGTATGGAAGGGACAAGTAGATTGGACTGAAAATGAGGTTGATCTTTCTTTTACCCTCTGGATTATTTTTTTTTTTCCTCTGTGATCTGAGGCTTTTTAGAACACATCTCTCTGTCTCTTTCTCCTGATTACATTGTATAATCCCATTTTTCTTTGACTTGATCTCAAGCCAATGGTCTGGAGTTGTATTGCTGAGGGATAATTTTTGATAATGGGCTATTAAAACACTTGGAACTTCCATCCTGTCTTTCAGATCTGTATACGCATAGGTTGTCTTTTTGTGGAGAAAGAAAATCTCTCAGTTGGCAGAAATCAATGGATAGTATGTATGTATAATATAAATGACTTAAAAGAAAGATGCTGTTTAAACTAAATATGACATAACAACATCACAAGACACAGGTGACTGTACTTCATAAAAGGTGATGTTACAGTACTCTTGCCTTCATGCTCTATTTGTAACCTGAAATAATATTTTGTTGTTTCTTTTGCAGACAGACAAGTACAGTCTTCTTAACAGTGGAAATTCACTGGTACATGGCAAGATATACAAGTCATGTGACCTTTCATTGCCATTAAAATGTAGTTAATACTAGTTTTAAAAGGACAGAGGGTTCAAATGACATATATATATTCTACATAAATATGCACATTTAAGGATTTAGGATGAGTTTGACTTGTGAACCTTGGTAGTGTTCTTCAGTAAATACAGTAAGAATCATACGAGTTCAAAGCAAGATTTTATTTACCAGGATGTTCTTTTTACTAGATTAGATATGATTTTTTTTTTTTTTTTTTAGCCTGAACGCAGTAGGATTACATGTTTATTTTCACTTCATGAATTTTTACATATATGCTACACAATTCACATTTTAGTGCTAAGAAATCATACGTAAGAGCCATTATTGCCATCCAAAATACAGGGGTTGTTACTGTTTCTGTACTTTGGATTCATTTCTTGATAATTAGGTATGTACTGTTAATTGTCCTTACAGCATACATATGTATAAAAGAGTAAAGGCTGGTATAATAGATTCAGTGGAATTCAGAAATAGAGATTGAATAAGCACAAGCTTAATCTCCAGAAATCATGGCTGTCTTTAATGCTGTTCTCTGTTTTATTCCAGAATACTTTTACACCTACAGATTTCTGATTTGGGTAAAAAAAGGTGAAAAGGGAAGTTGTTGTTTCCCTCAAACACAGTTATATTCTCTCAGGGCCCAAACCTCTATACAGAGGGTGTCCCTGTTGCCTATGGGCAACCCATGAAGCCAGGGGCTTCTCTTTCTGCTAGGGAGAGGTCCTTGCTGCAGTGGTTGAAGAACCCTGTTAATCTTAATAATGTTGTTCTCCCTTGCTCTCCTTCAGCAAGTTGATGGAAGCTTAAAGACTCATTGAAAACCTGGTCGCTTTAGGATTTACGTAACTAGCAACTGGTAAGATACAATTAAAAAAAAAAAAAAGAAGAAGAAGAGAGAGAGAACAAAATGCAAAAGTGTTTCAAAGTTCAAATATTTTTATGAGAGAACAGGAAGGCACAGCTTCTATACATGTTCACGTGGCAAACAGGTTGACCCAGAAACATTTGGTTTGTCACTTTTCTTGTTAATCTGGGAAGCTGAGGTTGTAAGATTCTCCATACATCAATTCTTACCTTCAGGCATTAATTCAATTTTCTCCACCTGTTTGTCTCCCTTGATTGGCAAATATCAGATGTGAACATCTAGACATTGGTCCCTGAAATGAGTTCCAAAATAGTGCTAGTTTCATGTTTCATTTGTACTTCTTCAGGTGCATGCATAGGATCATGACCTGTCTTCTGTCCAGGCCTGATAAAAAAATAACAAATCTATCTATCAATAGAAAATCTGGTGGCAAGGCAAGCAATGAATTTTTTATTTTTATTTTTTTGGTAAGAAAAAAAAAAAGGCAACAAAAATTCATTCTCAGATTGTCCACTAGGACAAAAACTTCAGCCTACAAAGAATATTTACTAAACAATTTCCTGCTACATGCCTTATATAGTTTCATTTTAACCTTTTTTTCCATCTTACCTGTTTTGAAATTAGTAAGATTTTTGTCTCAAAAAGAACTAAACAAAAATAATAATAATAAAAAAGACCTTATTGTTTGGTTAAGTTTATACTTAAGACTTTATAGCACACTGAATGATTAGCTGTATGTTTACAGCATGATTCCTTGTTTTTCTGATGGTCTTTCAGTTGCAAAATATGTTGTAATCATGAGGAAAAAAATGAGTCAAAGAAATCTTAAAGTTAGTTAAAGTAATTTTAACAGTCAATAGGCTACCAATCTGATTGCTCAGCAATGTTCTAAGGAAAAATCAAGAGAGGTTACATTGAATGTGACAGAAAAAGTTCCTTCACAGCTAAAAGACCAACTCCTTTTCCTTATATTTTATTATATTTTTTTCTAGATTGCTGTTACCATCTCTGTAATAGAAAAATGCCATATGATGGCATGTGGAGCTGATGGCAGGTGGAGCTGGTGATCAGCAGAGACACTGCTTCTTTGACTTTATCATCCTTGTCTCTTTTAACAGTTTCTGGAGCTGACCACTTCCATGTAAGACCTAAAACCTTCTTCAATGATGAAACTTGAAGATACAATGGGAGAGATGGAATATAATAGAAAAACGAAACAAAACAAAATACTGACATCGAGCAGTCTAGACTGGTTCATATGTTAGTTTCTTTACATCTTTTAACGTGTCCAAATACAAAGTTTCATGGAGCAAAGAATAATATTAACACTTACAAACATAAGAAACAGTGCCTGGAAAAGTAGTTGATAACTGACAACAGAGAATAAGCTGAAGGTGGCAACAAGTTTTAGTTGGTTATATGTAAACAGGAAAATCCTGAACTGGTGACATTTGCTTGGTGGCATTTTAGCTCTCTCTGATCCTGAAGCAGTCATTGATACTAGGCTTAGTTACAACAATTGTGCTTCAAGAAGAATGGATTTTAAATGCTTTGATGAACATTGCTTGAGGTAACAGTTTATCAGCCGGTTAAAGCCAATCTAAAATCAGCAGCATTTTGAAATGGGCAAAATAGTTAATTGGGCTTTCACTAATTTATTTATTTATTTTGGTATTATTCTCCAGTTTATTTTTCAGTCTGGGACCAGAAATGCCAAAATATCGCAAGCTATTCAATTTTTACACTATTTCTGTTCCAGTTGGAGAAAGAAAATATTGGCTTGATCTTGTAAGATTCCTAGTCCAACATTTCCTGAAATATCTTCTTATGAGGCAAAGGCCAGATCTACAAAAGATACTTTTGTGAGTTGAATAATGCTGGTTAGAGGCTGTGACTTATTGCAGCAAAACTGTAGCCTGTGCTTAGTTCAGATGCAGAAGCATGTTTCTGTTGGTGTCATCTGTTTTTCTGTAGCACTTCCCTAGGTTACATAAGGCTTCAAGTAAGACACTGCTCTTCACAGTACCTTTCTTCAGTTAAGTTCATTAGTAGCTTTCAATTACTCTATTTCTCTTTATAATATTATACAGGTTGTGAAATTCTGATTTCATTAACTTCTTGAAACCTGTCAGTTGGCAAATAACTGGTAGCAAGATATTTCAAAATGCCCATCTGGTTTTGAAAATCTTAGCCTCAGTCCTTTCTCCCCATAATGTTTTTCTAGCAGCCATCCTATACTAAATAACATAACTAAATGTGAGGTAGATTTCTGGGTTTGACTATACAAAGTTGGAAAATGTACAAAATTTCCTTGATTTCCCATGCCGGGGTGGACCTCTTTGTATGTCTGGTTTTCCAGTTCCTCGTGTACAAGTACTGAATGGAGCTAGAATATCTGGGTCTTCAGTCTTCTCAGAAAGTTGTGGGCCTCTGAGGCATGCTACAATACACAGTCACAGAAATCCTCCAGTAGAGGCAGTACTTTAATGGTTGGATTTGTTTCTATGTGTTTAAAATATAGGTCCTCAATGCATAGGTTGTTTACTTTGTATTAGCTAAAGAAACATCTGCTCTGTGCGTGGGTGTGTGTGTGGGATTATTGGTTTGTGTGATTTAGCTAGTTTTTTTACTGTACATTGTTCCCTTCATAAATATTTTATGTCGTGTTAGTACTATGTGTCTTTGGCTTGCCAGTGTTCTCAAAAGCATGTTTGCAGAGGCAAATCACCTTATGGTGGGTCAAGTGTCCTGCCTGCTTCAGGAGACTTGATGGATTATATAAGAACAAGGCTTCTGTGTGGCATTTTCACTTGGTGCAATATTGGGCAGAGTGCATTGGAGGAAAGCATTTTTCTACAAACATCACTGGAGGAGTCACAAAGGAGCCTCCCTTTTTAAGGGGCAGAGAACATTGTGTATGTTTCTCTTGTCGTCCTTCTTAACGTACATCAGAGGTGAGAAGAAGTCTCCATTCATCATGGAAATCTTAAAATGCGACCTTGTCTTTTCCGTATTGCTATGGAGAAGGTAGGCAGAAAGAGAGAAATGCAACAATAAGAAGTCAGCTAAGCACAATTCCCATACACAACCACTCCTTAAAAACGATGAATTAGAAGTGCCTCTTGGGATAAGAAAAGTGGCTCAGCTTCTGCTTGAAGCAGCTGGACAGAAAATGAGACTGTTTAACTTATTTTGAATGCAGAAGTTTGTCATTTCAAAGACAAATCCCTTAAGAGGCTAAGCGCTGTCATTGTACCCTGTGAAGACCCATATAGGATATCAAGCTTGGCTACTATTCATTGTCTGTTTGGCAGGGATATGGAAAGATATTTTCAGCCTTTGTCGCAAGTAAAGTCTTTTGCTGTATTCATGTTACTACAATCATAAAATGTCTGTATTAAAGGTGCAGTTACTTCCCTTTTCTTTCTCTGAAAAAGATCATATTTTATTTTATTTTTTAAAGTGGAGCTGGTAGCACTGTTAAGAGTTGAGATGGCCAGGATTTTCCCATTTAAAGTGTGCTTCCAGTTCCTTATAGCTTGGTCAAGCTTTATTTCTTTGAGCTTTAACTTTTCCATGCAGACTGTCACCTCGAACTGAGTTTTAAAGTTTCAGCAAAATTGGGTTAGACATTTCCAAAAATGAGATTAAACAAAAATATGTTGAATTGTAATAAATATGTCTTACAGCTGTTTTATTGAGAAGCTATGGCGCCTCCATGCTTTGGAGTAAAGTCTTGAAATTTGGCATAGAGGTCATTCTGGTGTCAGGGGATGCCTGTTGCTGTTCCTGTGAAAAAATGCTTGAATGTGGCCAAGTTATAAGCCTTTGCAAAGACTCAGTTTGCACATGTTAACTTACAGTCACATCGGACTTTGGCAGATAAGTTCCTCAGAAGGCACCATCTGCTTTGAGCACGTTCCAGTCCTGCGCTGGACTTTCTGCAGTTTTTGCTACCAGCTCTTGAGGTCCTCTTTGGAGTTAAGAAGAGGAACATTTTCCCTCTTGTGTCAGTGCTTCCTCAAATAGGCAAGGGAGGAAAACTCTGTTAGATTTGAATACAATGGGGACAAGGAGTTACTTCAGAGGAGTAGAAGAATGGTAATAAACTAGGTTAAAGAAGTATTGGTTACCTATTATTCTGTCCAAAGACATAATGTAATGACACCAGATTTATTAATTGATATGATACAGCTTTAGCAGATGAATACCTATTTAGGATCATCTGACTGAGGGGACAAGAACCCATTTACAGCTTACTGAAATGTCAGTAGTGAATGAAGGAAGTGAACAATCCTCAGCTATTTCTCTTTGACTGTCTTAGGCATTATTTCTTCTTTGAATTGAGATGATAATGAAGCCACGAAGCCACAAAGCTATGAAGGTTTTTTTAGAAATGTTATTGATGTGGTCAGCAGCCATTAGTTATTAGGCAATCTTAAGCTGTTGGTTCTTTTTTGTGGCAAGTTCCTTGCTAAAGTAAAAGTATGAAGAAAGATAAACTCCCTAATAACACAAAATTCAACCCTAGTTTCTTCCAAGTGTTTTGATCACATCATAGAAGTTGAGTTAGCTTAGTTTATCTTCAGGAACCCTGCTGTGAATGGCATTATTAACTGGTGTGCAGAGGTTGGTGTGACAGTACCCATAGTGTGCTGTTACTCTAAAAATTAGTCAGTCCGAGAAGGGACAGTTTCTGTTTGTGTCTGAGCAACACAGTGTAAAATATCTTTGGTTTCTGCCCTATCAACTTGCAAACTTAGCCTGTGTTGTTATAGCTGCATGGGGCTTGTTCGTTTTCTCATATGTTACCAGTAACAAATATTCTGCAAGCCAAACTATGTCCTCAATTGCACTTTTGCCTTGAGTCAATCTGCACAGGTGTGCAACTTTAATAAGCAAATGTAGCTGTAATGGAAGGACTAGAATCTATTTCTTATGCTTTCTTAACTATATAATTTCTTCAAAGATAATCAAAGTAAGAGTCTCTTTTAGTTTCCAAAATAAGTAGGTTGGCCCTGGATAGGCACGTTGCTGGTGCTTCAGTAATGAAGCTACCATTTGTTCTACAAATTTCCAGATTTGTCTTTTCAGATATATATATATATATATATTTGCAATTTTTTATTTCTTTGGTCATTTTTGTAGCTGAAATCTCCCCACCAATGCCCTTCACTCTCCATTTTATTTAGGAAAATCGTTCTTAACAGACTAAAAAAGCTGTGCTCATACAAATTAGTAAATATACATATTTATATAAATTTGTCTAACTGCATTTTTGCAGTTATATTTTTTCAGACTATTCTTCTTTTTGTGGTGCAAGAAAACCTTTCTGGTCAATAGCACCTACAAAAGACATGGCTTTCATAAACACTTTACATGGAGAAGAGTGATAGATTTAGACCTTTGAGCTTCTTCTCTTAATCATTGTGTAACATGAATTTATACAGTAGTTTATCCTCATAGACTTAGTATGTCCCCATAAATTTATTTTACATATTTCATCACTGACTTCTTGATTATTGGTTATAACTGCAGTCTAATTAACTAACCTGGCATTGTTAGTTTTAGTCAGTAACTATTTTTGTTAGGAGAGCTGTAAACTCTTTCTGCCTATATGTTTTCTGCACTGAATTTGAGGATGAAGCCACTGTGATGTAGCAATGAACATCAAACTCAAACTGTTACTGAAAAATCATCACAGTTTTAATCACAGATATTTTTCCTCTGTGTTTCTGTAAAGGTGAAAATCTTCTGCCCTAAGATTGGAGCCTCTAATAGTAATGCCCAGTGCTGTGTTATGTTGCATAAAATTATCTGGATAGAAATTGCCATTGTTCACAGAAACCAGTGAGATGAAGGAGTTGTCAAAGACTTTTTTTTTTCTTTCTTTCTTTTTTTTTTTTTTCCTCTGGCATTAGAACTGTATGCATCCCTTCATGCATTGCCCTTTTTTTTTTTTTTTTTTTTATTTTTTTTTTTTTTTTCTTTTTTTTTTTTTTTTTAAGGGAAAGCAAAATATGTGAAATGAGTTTCAAGGACAGAATTTTCTTGCTCCCTTGGCACCTTGTGGAAAAGTGCAGCTCACAAGGTGCTTGTGAATAGTTTGCTAGTACCAGGAAGAAGTAAGACTTGGTCCATCATGGTTAGGCTAGCGTACAGACATTAATAAAAAATCAGCATATGCTGTGAAGCCCGAATGTTCAAATGAGTTCAAATTCTTTGAACGCTCCATACACTGAGCATGTAAAGAAGGAGATATTTAACAAAAATAAGTATGATTTTTCTTTTTTTTTTTTTTTTTGCTAACTCTCACAAAAAAAAAAAATCATTTTCTTTTTCGGAGAAGCTTGCCAGATGTTTAAACAATATAGTAGAATCTATATATACTGCCATCCTGAAAGACTCTGGGGAAAAAAAATTGTCTGAACACCTACTGCTTAACAGTTTGAGACCCTTGACACAGAAACACGTTTAATGGATGTTTAATTTGAGATTTCAGCATTGACATTGAAATATGTTGGAAACACTGTTCCTGAAAATAGGAGATATGTTTTTAAAAGTTAGTTTTCCTTTTATACTCTCCTAGACAATGACCAGTGAAGTGGTGTGAGGGTGAAGTTGTAGTGTCAGATGCACTTCTTTTTATCGTCTGGCAAGTCCACTGCTGCCTGCAGTACATGTTGCGTGGGGGGCTTGTCTTTTCATAAACCTCAGTCGTACAGGGTAAGCTGTGGACAACTACCTTGATTTGTCTTGTACAGCAGCAGCCTGAGCCCGGTTATGCAGATTGCCCCGCAGAGTACACAGGGAGTGTGTGTTTGCACTGAGCTGGCATTTACCCTTTAAGTATTTGGGGTTATTTTACACCATGCTATTCTGAGCCCCACTCTTCTTCCAGCCCTGTCCTGCACTCTCTCCCTCTCTCCATACCATCTTTGATCCTGGCAACAAAAGTTCATTCCATAACTCAGGTCAGACAGACATGATGCATTGCATCACAGCTGCTTTTATGAAAGTGTTTATTTCATATCTGAAATGTTTTTATATACATTTGCTCTGCTATGACTTGCAGGAGGAGAAAGAAAGCAGTTTTACTGGAGGCAAAACAGCCACCTGTGAAAACTAATTGCGTAGGTTGCGTTGTGCTGGTATCTCTGGGAATGATCCATCTGGAAGAAAGTAAATATCCTTAATCTTCTAGGAGATCACCTTTATGCCAGAATGATCTCCTTTATCAAAGTGGTGATTGAAATATCCCTTCAGAGTTGTGGTGGTATGTGTTTAGGGGGAAGGAAGGGGAGGAAGCACAACTCCTGTAAAGGCAGGTGCCTCATCCCTGCAAAGCGTGTAGACAAATGAAAAATGACAAACTCAAGAGGCTCTAACTAAATCATCTCATTAAGGACTGTAATTTAATATGCTTGGTATCCAGTTACTTTCAAAGAGGAATTTCAGAGACTAGGCTGCTCTTCAGTTTTGTCTTTTTTCCTCATTAAGATACGGCTTGCAGTGCTAATTTATGTCCCTTTTCTCACTCCTTCCACAAAACTCGGTTCTCTATCAGCTCTTGGAACATCTTGCTGTAGCATTAAAAAGAAAAACCATTTAAAAAACACAATGCTTTAAGGCAGTTCATCTGCCTGCCACCTCTGGGTGTGTTGTTAACTCAGTCCTGTGAATGCCTGCCATGGAATTGTTTAAAAAACCAGGGCATTCCTTCAAGGCATGGACAGGAACAACCACTTTGTTCCTGCTACGTGCTGTGCTCCTCAGCAGCTGCTGAGGACTTGCTGTCCCTGGTCTCCCCGCTCCCCAGACAGCCAGGGCTCAGGACAGTGTCTGAGCTCTCTGTGCTCCCTTTGGTGTCCCTGTGTCACGAGGCATGGTGGTGAGCAGGTTCTGCCCAAGCCTTGTGAGTCTTGCGAGGACCGGCACCAGCATGCTGCTTGGCTTGCTACAAGACTAAAGGCCAGGGTGTTTGATGGACAGGGTTATTTCAGTCCCATTTGGCTGTCTCTTCATTCCAAGATTAGACGACTTTTTCCCCTCTTTTTTGACCTTTGGTTTCATTGTGCCTGAGAGACTGCCCAGTCCAAGGAATGAGCATTTTTCTACACCAGAATGGAAACTTGCTACCAGCTACATTGCTGTGATTCTTGACCACTGCCTGGCTACGTAAGGTTTTCAGACAGCCCTTCACCCACAATTTTTCCATCACTATCCCTTATATATTCTTGGAAAATTTGAAAGAGGGGGAACAGAGTGCCTGTCATGAAGAAAATGATAATTAACTGCTTTTCTGACCTTCTTGTATTAATAGAGCATTTGACTGATACTTCACTGCAGCTCAATCCTTGCCATTTGAACTCAAATGTTCCAGCAAATTATAAATATAAAAAACACCTCACAACTTTATGTTTTAAGCAAAATAAAATAAAATAAAGACAAGTTTTCACAGCAGTGGATATATGCAGCAAGAAGGAGATGTCAGCATGACAGATCGTATACAGTATCGGGAGATTTCATAACATATGAGACCAGATAAAGTCATAGAACAAGTTGTTAGTGGCAGTGAAGATCACATTGCACTAAAAATGTACATTTTTCTATAGGTAAATATGACTACCTTTTATCCTTTCAGTTTTATAGGAGGTAAACTGAGGCACAACAAGTAGCTTGCATGGAATTTAGGAGAATGCTGAGTCAGTGAAATCTTGAATGCCAGCTCCATGCTTTGAGTGCCAGACATTCAGATTTCCAAAAGATTAGGCCAAAGTATTTGAATCTAATTTGTCAGTCATGAGTCTTGTCATATACATTTGTCAGTCATATATGCTTAGCTTGTATACAGTGTAGCTATTGTACTGTGCTTTTCCCAAGAGTATATGACATTCCTCTGAAAAACATCCTTCATCAATTGAAGTCTCTGGTACTGTGTGATTTATACCTTCTTGACATGATTCAAAAGAATACACTATAAGCCTAGTTGCCAGCAGTTGGAAGAGTATTTAATCTGAATGACAAAAGACATGCAGAATTCCCCTCTCCTCCCAAATCAAGCTAATGAGCGTGGCTTTTGTTCTTGTGTTTTGCAAATTAAATGAGTAACAGTTTTTGTCTTTATTGGTTATTATTGTACTACTTTTTTAACTTCTGGTATTTGAAAGATTGTTTTCCTTTTACAGTTGTAGCTTCTTTTTCAAGTTAATACAAATGGTTGTTGTAGGTGCAACCTTATACCCTCTCCCCTTACACTAGAGAAGAGACAGAAGGGCCACTTGTCGAAAGTCTCAAATGCTGGAGGGGAGGAGGATGTTGCTGATGCCAAGGAAATCTGAGAAACACACACCTGTTGTTATTTCAGAGTGCTGTGCTTCTGCTGATTATTGGCTGAGATTTAAAGTTAATGTGTGACTCTAATTCATAATTCCAGAGAGTTACACACTAGGGTGAACATGGACGAGTCAAAAGTGGGGAAGTTACTGACTGTTAGACCTACTTTGGAAATTGGCTGTGGTCCTCCAAATGGGAGGGAATCCCTGCATTTTTGTAGTCAGACACTGGCACACACCTTCAGGAGCAGGCATGTGAGCCAAATGGGTTTGAGGTTGCACTTAACCCCACCTGCATTTGTCACCCGTCCATCCTGACATGCTTACTTTGTCAGCCAGATGTTTTTATTTTATTTTATTTTATTTTATTTTATTTTATTTT
>VXAA01000322.1:3750-20484 GCA_013399115.1 Anseranas semipalmata | reverse complement strand
GGTCTGCTCCTGAGCCTTTAAGAGTTCCTTCTTGAAGAGTGCCCAGCCTTCCTGGACTCCTCTGCCCTTCAGGACAGCCTCCCAAGGGACTCTGCCAACCAGGGTCCTGAAGCGCTCAAAGTCTTCCCTCCGGAAGTCCAAGGCAGCAGTTTTACAGACCCCCCTCCTGACTTTGCCAGGAATAGAGAACTCGACCATTTCGTGGTCGCTCTGCGCAAGACAGCTCCTGACCACCACATCTCCCACCAGTCCTTCTCAGTTTGTGAACGGGAGGTTTAGCGGGGCACCCCGCCAGTAGGCTCACTAACCAGCTGTGTCAGGAAGCTATCTTCCACGCTCTCCAGGAACCTCCTAGACTGCTTCCTCTGGGCTGTATTGTATTTCCAGCAAACGTCCAGGAAGTTGAAGTCCCCCATGAGAACGAGTGCTGGCAATTGCGCAACTTCTGCCAGCTGCTTGTAGAATCCCTCGTCTATCTCCTCATCCTGGTTTGGCGGTCTATAACAGACCCCCACCAGGATGCCTGCCTTGTTGGCCTTCCCCCTGATCCTAACCCACAGGGATTCAACCTTATCATTCCCAGCCTCGAGTTCTACAACATCGAAACACTCTCTAATATAGACAGGCACACCACTGTCCCTCCTGTGTTGCCTGCTGCCTCTCACTGACGCTTAACATCTTCACCTTGCACTGTCTCCACTTCTGGGAAGGTGACAGACATCAGTTGGGTAAGAAAGGGTTTGATTTCACATCTTGGCTGGGAGCAGCCAGGGCCAGCCCTGTCAGAGAGGCAGAGCTCAGGGCTTCCAAATGCAGAGACAGACTTTGGGCGCTCAGCATCATCATTCAGGTCAGGCTATGCAGATCCGCCCCCCCCCCNNAAGTTTGTAAATTGTCTGCCCATGGTGCTTGACACTTCCCTGCACTGTGCAAGGAGCTTTACGTGGATCCACTGGGGTCTGGATTTCACCCTGGCATCCAGCACCCACATGTCCACAGCCTGCTTTGAGTCTGGCCCAACCTCTTCCATTGTATGAGACAAATCATTCGTGTGTGGGCTCCTCTGTAGTGGGGGAGAATAGCCACCTTGCCAGAGTGAAATAAAGAGCATTTCTAAACAAGTTGTTCTCTGCAGAACTCCAAACACATGGAATAAAGTAGTTGTCTTTTGCAGCTTGCTGAAATTTTGGAATTTCCTCTGTTGGGTTGAAAGACCTGTGATGTCCCATTCATTTTACTCCCCTTGTCATTTAGAGAGAGAAATTTAAGTTCAAGGTCTATCGTGGCACTTTGTGATTTTCATTTGCATGAAATTCTGTCATCCCTACTTATACAGCTCATTGAACATTCAAAGGCTCCAAAGCACAGATAAGTCTGAACATAGAAAGATTTGCACGCTTATTTCTTGAGTGAAAAAAAATCTAATATATGTCCAAAGAAAAACAAAAAATCTCAATGTGTAGATTCATCTGCACTCCCAGAGCCAGTGGGCATTCCTGCTTTGCAGTGTAATCAGCACATTTTTATATCTCAGCCCTTCCTCCAGGCTGCCTCCTAGTAAGATTTTATAGCAGTTATTATCATGTGGAATGTTTTCATGTAATGATGGAGAACTGCTAGAAGTAAAAGTGTGACTCATAATGAAAAGTGGGGCCTTTTCAAATAGTGGGCGTTTAATAGCAATAGCTGTTGTACCTGCTTACATAGCTCACAGAACAACTTAGAGACCTGAAAGTAATTCGTATGGTTTTTTTAGCTACTAACCTTTGCTGGCCTGGGAAGAACATGAAATATGACAGCTTGTGGATGGCCCTGATTGAGAGCATTTGAAACAACGGCTGCTTGCAAATGGTTTTAAACTTTCCAGTACGTTCCCAGTGAGTGCAGTGTGGGTGTCAGTGACTGGCTCGCAGCAGGGGCTTCCTGTGTTTTATTGCTTGTTGCTAATTGTTTGCCTGCACTATCTGCTCCCAGCTGGGCAGCTGAACCAGTGAGAGGAAACAGGGAGAGTCGCATTTGCTGCCTGGGTGTGGGGAGTAGGGTCTGGTCTCCTTGTTTTTCAGTACACCTGGGAGCAGGATTGACAATTTGGTATCAGGACAAAGCCCCAAACTGGTCGTTGGTCTGATGTGTCTCAGCTTTTTGTGGACACTCAATACATTCTCTGTGCTGAGTTCAAAGGGCTGATCACAAGGGATGCATGCTAAAAAAAGCTTTCCCTCATCTTCCAGGCTTAGGGGGATTCTAGGAATTCATGGTTCATGAGATGTGTGGCTGTAGTGTCCATTTATAGTGACCTTAAATGAAATTAAGGGCAACACAGAACATGTTTGTCAGAACACTGGTGACAATGACGCTCCTGTGAGACTGTGGGGTCGGTTTTCTTCAGGCAAACGCAAGCAGGGCCAGCCACGATGTCTGAAAAACAAGGTAACATCCCCAGTGTCTCAGAAACAGCTGCCGGTGCCCCAGAGAGTTCTGGCTGGGAGTGGTGCTCTGGGTGGTTGCAGGAGCTATTTGTGTTAAGTTTCTGACTTCACACAAGTCCTGTAGGCTTCGTTCTGGTGAGGGAAGCCTGGTGCTGCAGCCTTGGATGAGGTGTCCATGCAGTGCAGAGGGTGAATGGGTGACACTGAGCAGTGACAGAAGATGACTCCGGGCAGAGGAACCCTTCTGGCCATACACTGCTCCTGCCAACTGGCGTCCTCACCTGCTCTGCCACGTGAGCTGCGCTCCCCTCTCGCTCACTGTGCGGCCATTGCCTGTCTGCTCTGTACCAACAAAACCAAGCATTTGCCTTGGGACTGGAAGACCTCCATTCAAAGCCCAGCCTGGCCCAAAGGGGGTTCATAACCCTTTCTGCCAGAAGCCAGGCTCTGGGAGAGCTGGAGATTTTGTCTTTTGAAAATGTGCCACTATGCAACCAGGAACACAGCTTGTTGGGCCAGAAAGAGGGTAAGCCAGCAGAAGCCTGGCTTTGCTGCCTGCTGGTCATGGTGGTCTTCCCTGAGCCGGGAGAGCTCAGCTCTGGGTCCTTCCTGACCCCCAACTTCTCCTGCAGATCTGGAGAATTTCCCTACATTTTTCTTTTTCTCCATGCTAGTAGCCGCTGGTTTCCTATGCTTTTCAGGGCTCACATGTAGGCTAAGGTGGACTCAGTGATGGTTTGGTAGTGTGGTCCTGGAAGCGGGTTGCACAGCATTACTCTGGGGCCACTGGGGAAGGTAGAGGGGTGTCTAAGCCTATGCTGGCCATGCTTGCTGCCAGTCCTGTCTGTGCTGGCCAAGCTGGAGTTGCATAGGTGCAGCATAACCTCACACAGCCTGCTTCTCCTCAGGCAGAGCTCTGCCTTTCCCCAGGCGTGGCTGAGCCTACAGCCCCAGGGATTCACATGGTGCTCTGGGTCACACATGCTCAGGTTCGAGCAGAGCTGCACTGTCCTAGCTAGCATGCAAGGGTAGCTAGCGCCCAGCATTTTGGTGGCCACCATGTCCCTTTGCCAATATCATTCTCACACAGGAACTGCAGTCAGCTGTGTCTAAGGTTCTGATATGTGTGACATGGTTTCTGCAGCTCCTTTTGGCAGCTAGGGTAGTGATCTTCCCAGGCAGCCAAAACAGTATTGGAAGCTAAATTTCTGTAGCATATTCAGGGCTTGGTATTCAAGATATGTCCAGCCCTGGCTAGATTTGGGCATTGTTCTTTGATTAGCCTCTATTTTGCCATGGTTTGTCACATCATACTTCAGTCATGGTCTCTTCTCCCATCCTCTCTGACCCATGCAGTGATGGGAATCCACAAGAACCACCATAACCAATCATACATGGATCCTCATCACCTTTTTCCCTTCCCATGGCCTTGCCCTCCACCCCATGGGTAGCTGCTTTGTTTTCCCTTGCTGCTGTGCAACTGCACCCACAGTAGCAGCAGCAGGTCCACTGGAGCAGGTCCTTTCTGGACTATTATTTCTTTGAAATATAGGCAAGAGAAGTTAACAGTGAAGTGCCAGCTATGGTAGTAACTGGCAGAAAAGCACACTCCCAGCAGAGGGACTTCTCACAGCAAAGAATCTACAAACCAGAGTTAGAACCCAGAGTTACTAAAATTGGAAAAAAAAAGCCACTCCTTTCTTTATATACTGTATATGGCAAAAAATAAACAGATTCACGCTAAACTGGATGTTGAACTGGTTCAACAGTAGAACTCAAAAGGTTGTAGTGAATGGGGCTACATCTGGCTGGCAGTCACTAGTGGTGTTCCCCAGGGCTCGATTCTAGGGCCAGTTCTGTTCAACATTGTTATCAGTGATCTGGATGCAGGAGTGTAATGCATCCTCAGCAGGTTTGCTGATGACACTAAACTGGGAGGTGCAGTTGAATCCCTGGTGGGATGAGAGGCCTTGCAGGGGGATCTAGGTAGATTGAAGCAGTCTCTTCTCCATGATAGGATGTGAGGGAATGGCACAAAGTTGTGCCAGGGGACGTTCAGACTGGATATTAGGGAAAATTTCTTTACCATGAGGGTGGTCAAACACTGGAACAAGCTTCCTAGCGAGGTGGTTGATGCCTCATGCCCAAGAGGCATTTGGACAATGCCCTTATTAATACGCTTTAGCTTTTGTTTAGCCCTGAGATGCTAAACAATCAGGCAGTTGAACTGGATGATCTCTGAAGGTCCCTTCCAACTGAACTATTCTGTTCTTCTATTCTAAATGAACATGAATTGGTAAGCATGCAGGAATGTTGATCCATTCCTTCCAAATATAGGGAAGGGCCCCAAATATGGTGAGGGGCCGAGCCTATAAAAGCTGCCAGGGAGGAAGACTTTGTTGGTGGCTCCTGATTCTCTGGCCACACTGTGTGTCTGACTCACACAGGTCTCCCACCACAGGTGCTATTCTCTGTGCTTCATACAGCTTAGAGCTTTGCAAGGCTGTAGCACCAAGGTGAGAAATCTGCTGCTGATTCCCAGCTGGGCCATTCCTTGGGTAGGGAAGGACTGGTGTCTACAGTTTACTTTGCTGGTCCTCAACTGGAGTGATTGCTCATAGTGAGAGGTACTGGGCCTTCAGAAAGGCTGCAGCTTAGCTGGAGTCCAACCTTCCACTCTTCAGAGATCAGAGGTTTCAGCCAGTTCCTTCCTTCTTTTAGTCTGGAGAAGGGGAGACCTTCTTGCTCTCTACAACTACCTGAAAGGAAGTTGCGGTGAGCTGGGGGTCGGCCTCTTCTCGCAGATGACTAACGATAGGACAAGAGGGAATGGCCTCAAGTTGTGCCAGGGGAGGTTCAGGTTGGAAATTAGGAGAAATTTCTCCTCAGAAGGAGTGGTTAGGCATTGGAACGGTTTGCCCAGGGAGGTGGGGGAGTCACCGTCCCTGGGGGGGTTAAGGAAAGGGTGGATATGGTACTTAGGGACGTGGTTCAGTGGGTAATATTGGTGGTAGGGGGATGGTTGGACTAGATGATCTTGGAGGTCTTTTCCAACCTTAATGATTCTATGATTCTGTGATTCTTTCTGTTGACTGATTATTAAGGTGAGAGTTTAAGGAATGAAAACTAATAGCTTACCCAGACTGCCATGCCCAGCTGAACTGGCTTTTTCATTGCAATCACTGTGGGCAAGTCCCCCCCATGTTCAACCCCGTGCATGAGCTGCTCTAACAGGCCATCACATGTGGCCACTCCTGCCTGCTCTGGCTGCCCATCAGAGGTTATAGGACAGGCTTCACATTAAAATGGAGTGGGCAAAATCATGAATGGAGAGAAGAACTGGAAGAGAAACAGGCTTCAGGGCAGTCATACTATATGTATCCTTCAGAGATCGTCTCCCTTTGTAGCACTTCCCCAGGGACCCCTCATGCTCCCTCAAGCATGGATCCCCTTTCCTTGGAGTTGTGAGGAGCAGCATCTTTTCTTCATTGTTTTTGTACATTCCACCTTTGAAAGGAAAATATTCCCTAAATCCCTCACGGCACAAATCCAAGAGATGGGAAGGGCATTCAGGTGCCTACTCTCAGAGCACCCCAGCTCAGGAGGGTTGGTGGCTCTGCTTGATGTGATGTTCAGCTCCACTCTGCTCGACTCCAGGGGCTGCACAGGGGACCACTGCGGCAGGGTCTGTCTTTCAGCTGCAGCTATAAGCAGAGACGCTGGCGTGGAGGTTTTTGGCGAAGCTGCACTGTACCTGCACAAATTACAGAAGGAGACAATAGAGGCACAGAACCAGCCATTTGATGCCAAAACCTACTGCTTTGTGGCTGACCCCAACGTGGAGTACACCAAAGGGAAGATCGTGGCTACACGGGATGGGAAGATAACTGTTGAGGCAGAGGATGGCAGGGTAAGTGCACGCCTCCTGGTCCTCCTCCCTGCCCTGCTGAGGGCCCAGGATGTCTGCTAGGGAGGGCAAGAAACACAGAAAGGACTAGAGTGGCTCAGGAAGAGTGCCCAGCACCTGCCCTCTGACTGGGACCAGCACAGCTGTCAGAGGAAGGCATTGCTCTGGATGCTGCAATGAAGATATCCATTGGATAATTATTATTGATTCAGGTTTTTAAAATAAACCAATGCTCTGTTACAGGTTGGGTTGTTGCTTTGCTGGTCTTAGAATTCCTCAACTGCTGTTTTTAACCCTTTCTAATCTAACACTGTCATATCAACTATTGAATTCCTTCCTTTACTGGTATCAGAGCTTGCAGCTACTGTCAAAGTCCCCTTTGCCTGTGAAATTATTATCAGTGTCACTGGCTGCAAACAGTTTCCTAGAAGAGTCTCCAAGGTCTTAATCCTGCAAAAACTCTACATTGTCTTAACAACATGTGTCCTGATAACTTCTGTAAAGATAGCTGCAGCAGGCCAGAGGACCATCTCAGCCAACATCTTGACAGTAGTCCCAACCAGATTTTTAAGAAAATAAAGAACAAAGCAGTCATCCATTGGTTCACTCTCCTGCCTGCAGCAACAACAGGTACATGACTGAGCAGAGGCTGTAGCAGGCTACCGTATACAAGGATCTGGATATTGCTTTCCTGGGGGTTGGCTTTTTTGTAACCATTTAAGCTTTTTTGCTCTGTAGTGTCCTGTGGGAAAGATTTCCACTGTTTAAAATTGCAGTATGTGCAAAGTGCTTCCTATTGTCTGCAATAGGCAGCATGGTAATTTCAGTTTATCTTTTGGGCAGACTGGTAGTTTCAGCTTATTTTTGCTCAAGGAGAAATAGTGAATAATTCTTCCTTGCTGTGGCGATGGTTCTCTCTGCCATTTGTGACTTTGCAAGCTTCTAATGTCTTTCCCTTTCACCCAATCACTTTTCACCCCCCAAACCCAATCAAGTTATGCTCTCCTCATAGAAAAGCTGTTTCATACCTGTGGCCATCTTTGCTTCTCTTCTCTGGATCATTTCCAGCACAACTATAACCTTTCTAAGAAGTATGATCAGTAATGAAGACATGAATGAACTGAGTGACACCTCCTACATGACACTTTCTTCTTTTCTCCCTTTCTTTTCTAATAATTAGTAATATTGTAGCACTTCCTGCCCTCTCCTGAGCACTGAACTGACATTATCTTAGAAACCTCTATAATGACTCTCAAGTATGTCTTGTGAGTAGCAGTTAATGTACAACCTCTTGTTTTATATGGAGACTTTCCGTGAATCCTAATTACTCATGTTTGAACCTTTTAGAAAGGTATATAGGGACGCATATCACAAATTTGCTTTTGAAAACTACATTCCTAATTCTTGCTCTCTCAAAAAGAAGCCCAAGATCACTCCACTAGTCTGGACCTGAGCTTGGAAACTGTGTTGAATCTTTCTGAATCAAACAGGATTGCACCAATGCTATTTTCTGCCTGAGTTGCACTAGTCAGCTTGGAGCAGGCCATGGGAGTAGCAATTACCTCATGTACAGATATAAGCAAGGTGAAAAGCTGGCTGGAGAAATGACAACAAGATTTTCAAGCTCCTTCATGGTTCAGCGTGGCCCAGATAGGCTGCTGCCATCTGTGTACATCTGTTTTGCTGCATGTCCGCCCTCCCTGCAGACATAGCCACAGGCTCCGGATGCATGACAGGCAGGTCAGCAACAACATGAGCCCAGTAGACGGAGCTGTTTGGTAGGATGAGAACTGTTGTTTGATCAGGAATGGCAACAACCAGGAGTGGAACAAATCTGTTCCAGCAAAGGATTTGCAGTTGATGCATCTTGTGCTGTTAGTATCTTGTCTCTGTGGCATTGTGCAGCATGAGGTTTGGAGGCTAAAAGGTAGACAGGCCAGCAATTGTACTCCTGGTTATTACAGCCACAAGCAGCAGTGACCTGAAGTTCACAAGCAGGAATAACGTGTAGAAGGATCTGGTCCAGTACAAATTCTGGCTGTGTGGTTGCAGCAATTCCAGGACAGTAAATTTACATCCTCTAAATTTGCCAGCATTGTAGAGTTCCCAGCTGGCAGCATTGTCTGCCCTGTAATACCCATGTCTTATTTTGCCTAGTTAAACAGAAAGAAAAACCTGAATTAGAGCAGCATTACAGATGTTATTACTTCTCCGTGTTTCTATTTGCATGTGTGTACATGCAAGGGACATCAAGAGTTGCTGAATCGAGGTTAACACTTTCCTTCTGAATTATAGATGGTTGCTGTCAAACCTGATGATGTATATGCTATGAACCCACTTAAGTTCGAGAGAATTGAGGATGTGGCCATGTTGACACACCTGCAAAAACCTGCCATCCTCTACAACCTCAAGGACCGCTACAGCTCCTGGATGATCTATGTAAGTTCCCTTTCATTGCAAAGGAGAAAATCCAGCTGCCAGGGAGATGAACTTCAATGACTCTTCTGTTCTGCTTTTTTCCTACAGACCTACTCGGGTCTCTCCTGTGTCACTGTCAACCCCTACGAGTGGCTGCCAGTGTACAACCCGGAGGTGGCGTTGGCCTACCGAGGCAAAAAGCACTAGGAGGCCCCTCCACACATCTTCTCCATCTCGACAATGCGTATCAGTTCATGCTGACTGGTTAGCTTTTCTATTTTGATTACTCACGGAAAAAAACTGTGTCAGAAACACTGCTTCTGCTAAAAGTTGTTCCTATCTGCCATGGGCTCACTTGTCTTTGCTATCTTCTACAGTGTGCTACTCTGTGTCATGTTGCAGATTATCTGCTCAGGCTCCCAACTATTGTATTGTGGAATTAGATATTCCTACCTTGTCTCTGGGTGATGCAAAACCTGCTCTAGACTGTTTTTGCTGTCACCTGAAATAGGTTTTTTATTTTTGAAGTGCTGTGGTGTTGTATTGCACAATATCTGCAATTGTGGTCTAAGTGCTAAGGTAAGCACCATAACAAGAACCACTGCAAAGGGTAGGTGCAGTTATATATGACATACTACCTGGGAAGTCTCTAGTTAGCAGACCAGCACGTGGCTTCAGGCAACAGCAGGTAGGTTCAGAATAGAGCTGAATGAAACAGTTCCACCAAAATACATAGTTTCAGTTTGCATTAAGTCCTGTCCCACACTAAATAATAATAAAGAGGGTAAAGAATGGTGAAGACAGAAGCAACGAGAGTGCAGGATGGAAAGAGGAGAAGGAGAGAAGACGAGAAGTAGAGTACAGGAGTGGAAGAGAGGAGGAGGGAAAGACTATGCATCTTTTCAGTTTTGCTCACAGGACTTTTGGTTCTCTCCCTTCAGTAGACACTAGGTCACTAGTTAGCTGAGAACCAGCACTTTTCCCTACTGCTTCTCTGACACAGTTATTTTTCCCTTTGACAGACTGCAAATCAGTCAATCCTAATCACATAAGTAAATCTGTGACTTTGAACTTTATCTCCAACAAAAAGCAGACATATAATTCTTCCCTCTGTGCTTGCTTTCAATAGTGGAGAATCCAATGCAGGGAAGACTGTGAACGCAAAGGGTGTCATCCAGTACTTTGCAGTAATTACAGTGAGTGGAGACCTGGCCAAGAAGAAGGAATCCTGAGTGAAGGTATGAAGAAGAAAGGCCTTGCAGAGGGACAGTTCAGGATGTTATCAACTTGTGGCTGTGGACAGCATCAGCGACACACATTGGCCTCAAAATATGAAATTTGTTCTGTTAGCTTCAGCTACTCCCTCAAAGGCAGTAAGACCAGGGGCTGATTTGCAGTTAGAGCCACAACAAATACAAGCCACCAGGGCTTTGCTGCGGGACTGGTGTCTGAGAACAGTCAGAAGCTCCAATTTCTCAACATGACTGTCTCTACATCTTAGAGCTCTGACCATGGGTGAAATTCTGAATAAGAGCAAAATGAATTATTAACCATTTACATAGAGTGCTGATTCTTAGCACTGTAATCAAGAAGCTAGCACAGTAGCAGGCTGTACTGCACACAGTTGCATACAAGATCGGCTGAGCTGCAATACAGTCACTTTTTCCCACCACATACCCTATGGTGTTTTCAACTATATTCTCATGGGGTACACTTGAGGTTTAAATCATCAGTGCGAACCCACTGCTGGAGGCCTTTGGGGATGCCAGGACTGTGAGGAATGACAGCTCCTCACACTTCTCACATTGTTGTACTCCACAGGTTTTACCTCTGCCCTCCTGCGTTTCGCATCCTATTTGCCTGCTAGCTTCTTGCCACTGGGAGCCACTGGGCTGGGAGAAGTATTCATACTGTTGGTCATCACATACCTATGTGTTTACAGCTGTTTCATGCTCATAGCTGTGTGGGATGCTGTCCCTTCCTCAAGACTCCCTGTCTCCAGTGTTTCTGTTTCACCATCACACCATTACTCTTGTTTCTTTAGCTGCAACAAACTGTTCCTCTTTATCTCAGGGGATCTCATCAATGTCTATAAATACCTGAAGGGAAGGTGCAAAGGTGATGGAGCCAGGCTCCACTGGTGCCCAGTGCCAGGACAAGAGGAAATGGGCACAAACTAGAATGCAAGAGGCTCTGTCTGAACATCAGGAAGCACTTCGGTGCTGTGTGGGTGACTGAGCACTGGCACAGGTTGCCCAGAGAAGTTGTGGAGTCTCCTGCTTGGAGATCTTCAAAAGACATCCGGACACGGTCCTGGGCAACCAGGACTGGGTGGCCCTGCTTGAGCAGGGGGGTTGGACCAGATGACCTCCAGAGGTCCCTTCCAACCTCAACCACTCTGTGATTCTGCAATTCTGTGATTTACCTTTGAATATCTAAAATAATTCAAACTTATTTGGAGATGCTATTACTGAGTTTCAAGAGAGAAAAACACTCAGGCAAGTTACACAGAGGTTTCTGCAGTGACCGCTACCTTTTGTCTGCTTGCCAGGGTAAATTCATTTGAATGCATTTTGCTACCACTGGAAAACTGGCCTCTGGTGTTGTTGAGACCTGTGAGTAAATAAGGGGTGTTTGGTGCTTTACTATAAAGTGAAGAAGAGCTTGAAAAATTAATATGTGCATATGTATTACAGACTTGCTGGAAAAGTCAAGAGTCATTTTCCAGCTGAAAGCTAAGAGAAACTACCACATCTTCTACCAGATCCTCTCCAATAAGAAGCCTGAACTCCTTGGTAAGGACAGTCATCACCTGCTGACATTTTACAGTAAAATATGGGAATACTTTTCCTTAAGCATCAGCTCAGTGACAGAGCGTCCAGTGGTACCTGCTGGCCTAGAGCTGTGTGTCACAAGCACGTGTCCTCCCCTTTCAGCATGTGTCTCAGGCTGTGCAAAGCACTGAAGCTTTAATGCTGCATCCCAGCATCAATGATGACTGAGTTAACTAAGCTGTACACAGCACTTTTATTGCAGTATAACTGTGTTGCACTGGGGGTTATTCCACCTCCAGTTTACCTCCCCTGGATAAGCTCTAACACAAACTGTGTGCAGATGAGGCCTCCTTGGGCCCAGGGGTGGCTAATTTATTCTGCCTTAAACCTTGCTGTTTTTGCTGCTGTGGAAAGTCCAGCTTATATGGGGCAGATCCTGTGAATAATCTTCAACAGAAAGGTGAGCAATTCTGTGGGTGCAGGATGGACAGACATTCTGATCTTCAAACCATCCATCTGAATTGTTCATCATATGGACAAAAGTTCTTCCCCCTTTCCAGTATAGCCCCACAGCCTTGTCTGCTTTCCCAATGCCACGACACGCCCTGCCTATGCCCCATATCTGTCCCAACCCTTTTTGCCATACAATCAACTACTCCACTCTTATCCTCACTGCATTCTGACCATCTCTCCCTCCTATCCACTGAACTTTTCCCAAGGTACAGCTCCTACTCCCATCCTCCCACTGCACGCCCTCCCTGTGTTTACCACCTTCCACTTCACCTATCAGGGAGACTACCATGTGCAAAGAGCTGCATGCAAATACAAGACATTTACCTTCAATGTACGGAGGGTTTCCTCTCCCACACGCTGCACAACCCCACTGCATACCTGCATGCCTTCACTCCTCCTCTTACTTCACTATGGGATTCAGGACTGAAAATAAGTTGTGAATTTTGGCCTTAGTTACATGGAGATAAGCAGACATGTTTGTAGTACTTATGTGCACCAACACACAACCCCACTGGGGGCTGGCATTCAGGATGGATTAGTATATGTCTTGTATGAGCTATGTACGTATGAGTCTTACTTAAAAGTAGCCCTTAGAAAGCTGTTTCTTTGGATGACTCTTGATACTGTCTGCTAGTGCTGAATGTTCAGCTCCCAGTTCACAGGAAATTAAACTGGTAGCACTGAGAACCTGCCCAGAGTTTTTGCTTATGCAGTAGAAGGCAGATGAATGGCTTTTTTTTTTTATTTATAGAATACCAATAGCTTGGGAATGCAAAAGGAAAAAGAGCCAATGAAACCTTGCTGAGTAGTTGTTCCATTTTTGCTGCCAGGATCTGGCTCTCACTTCTTTGCCTTTCAGAGATGCTCATCATCACATTCAACCTGTATGACTACCCCTTCATCAGCCAAGGGGAGATTTCTTTAGCCAGCACTGATGACCAGGAGGAGCTTGTTGCTACAGATGTGAGTACATTTAGCAAGGAGAGACAGTATCACTTCCACTACCGTTAAAATCAGCTGATCTGTCCTCTCATGTGATGCACAGGCAGCTATTGACATTTTGGGCTTCAGCCCCGATGACAGGGTGGGGATTTACAAACTGACAGGGGCAGTCCTGCACTACAGCAACATGAAGTTCAAGCAGAAACCACATGAGGAGCAGGCAGAGCCGGATTGCACAGAAGGTGATAACTCTCATGGCTTGGCTGGATGTATTTCCAGATGTTTTGGTACCCCTTTTCACTCAAAATGCAAGGAGTCTTCCATGAAAGAAGCAGTTGTTCCTTGATGAATGTACAAAGGAAATTCAACCTTCAACTTACTACCTTCTATAGTCACTTTCTGCATCCACTTTCTTCCTTCTGGCTCTGTCGAAGGACGTGGTGCCTGGGACATGTTACTGTGGTGTTCACCAGTTTCTGGTAATGCATCCAGACTTGTTCTGCTTGGGTGAAATTGTGGGCAAGCGGATTGGAGGGAGGAACACTCTGCTGTCCCATCACCAATGCACTCACTGGTTTTACCACACCTGTTGGGACTGCTGTAACTGCTCAATCGTAAGGAGTAGCCCTAAAAGACTGCTTGAAAATATAAATGAGAACATTCATCAAGCTTTGCAGATAGGGCAAAGCCAACCAGTTTGCCACATTCTAGCATGAGCTCTGGCTGGCTCCAAACCATTCTGTATGCCCCAGCAGAAAGTATTTTAGCTTTTCTTCATTTTACAGAGGCTGACAAGGCAGCATACCTGATGGGCCTGAGCTGAGCCAACTTGATGAAAGCTTTTTGCTATCCCTAGGTGAAAGCTGGAAATTAATATGTCATGAAGGGCCAAATGGTGGATCAGGTGAGTCAGGGAGCAGAAGGGACTGGCTGTTCCCTAAGGGACTGGAGTGGGTGCAAGTCACAGCTGAGGATGGTCAGGACCATTAAGGCCTTTTAGTTCACTTTGGGCCCTGTCAGCATCTGTGAATGGTGGAGGAGAGTTTTATTCTTAATGGTGCACTAACAGTGTCCTGACACAGCTGTGTGAACCATCTTCCTGCAGGTGCACCCAGCAGTGAATGCCATTTCTAAACCAGTCTATGAAAAACTCTTCTTGTGGGTGGAGGTGCGCATCAACAAACAACTGGATACAAAACTGCCAAGACAGCATTTTCCTCGGGTCTTAGACATCACTGGCTTTGAGATTTTTGAGGTTTGGTTTTACACAGCACTCTCAGACTTTTGGCTGTCTTTAAAAGAATTTTTCCTTTCTTTTGACTTTTCTGACCTTCACCCCTCCTCACTCCCATACAGCCTTCAAGAACAGGGCAAATCATTCTGCAGCTGCTTCTGGCTTTGTAGCTCCTTCACCCACTTTCTAAGAGAAAAGAAATGGCAGAAGCATAGCCATGAAGCTGCTGTCTGTAGACAGAATCTGTATTTACTGATATTCGGGTCTCCCAGAAATATCCCCAGTGCAGGCTACATCAACGACGTGGTGTACAGCACAACTCTTCTGCAAGTCTGGACCACTGATGACATATCCTTTACCCAATTATGAAAACCCTTCATCGACAATCTGGCTGACCTTGCCTTGACATCTCTACAAAATAAATTGGTAGGAGTCAATTTAACAATATTAACACACTTGCTCAAATGTTAGTTCAACAGCTGTAAGCAGCTGTGCATCAACTACACCAATGAGAAACTGCAGCAGTTCTTCAACCACCACGTTTGTGCTGGAGTAGCAGGAATACAAGAAGGAAGGAAGTTCATTGACTTTGGGATGGAGCTGGCTGCTTGCACTGAGATTGTAGAAAAAGGTGAATTTCTTACACAGTTCATGGAATCACATAAATCAGATCTGCAAAGGGCTCTTGGGAGTGTTTACATTGAATGCCTTCAATATAATGTCCATGAACCTTCCGGGTCTCCTTCCTTCCTTCCTTCCTTTAAACATACCCCTTGTGAATATTTATCCACTAACTGGAAATATATTCTGCCTTCTAAAAAGGCATTGCTTTTATTTCTCTTTTCTGTCTTCCTTTCTTCCACATGATTCTGAACCGTCATTTCATTGTCATGTTTGTCTTCCACCTTTGCATATTGTTTCCTTCTCAGGTTTTCCTCTCAGTTAAACTCAGATGTAAAACAGCCTCATGTCTGCTTTCTTTAACCACCTTCTGGATAAGGAGAAGTCAATCCTATATTCCAAGAATGTACTGCACAGGTTTTGCATCGTTTTTCTCATTTTCGAGCAAATGTCTGGCTAGTTCAAAACCCTGTTTATCACAAGTCTGGTGCTTTTGATTATCTTGCCAGCTGCTCACAAAAAACCTTGCTTACTTGCTCCTCCCAAGCTAATTCTCTATAACAGACCTCCAGTGCTTTAATTTTAGCATTTATTTCACTCCACATTCTTATAACTTGAATTCATCTTATTTGTAAACTTTTTTTTTTTTTTTTTCTATTCAGCCCACAGGCATCTTCTTCATCCTGGAAGAGGAGTGCATGTTCCCCAAGGCAACTGACACCACTTTCAAGAACAAGCTCTACGACCAGCATCTGGACAAGTCCAGCAATTTCCAGAAGCCCAAGCCTACCAAAGGCAAGGCTGAGGCCCACTTCTCCCTGGTGCACTATGCTGGCACAGTGGACTACAACATCACTGGCTGGCTTGAGAAGAACAAGGACCCTTTGAATGAAACTGTTGTGACACTGTACCAGAAATCATGTAGGAAAATTTTATGCAATCTTTATGTCACCTTTGCTTCCATAGATGAAGATAAGATCAGCAGATTATGTCCCTTACCTGCTGTCTCTGTCTGTAGCCATCACCTTACTTGAATCAGCATTAAGTCAGCATTTGTGTTCTATATATTAGATGCATAATTATAATTATAATAATAAACTCTTCTTAAAAAGTGTGGAAACAGAAGGAAATGGCCATGATGAAAGAAGAGTTCAAGAGAACTAAAGAAGAACTGGCTAAATCAGAAACCAAGAGGAAAGAACTGGAAGAAAAAATGGATACTCTGGAGCAGGAGAAAAAGGACCTGCAGCTGCAAGTGCAGACTGTATGTGATTTAAAACCATTTTTGACTCCTCAGATTACATCAGTTTTGTCTGAGTGTTCAGGAAAAGGCTGAATGGAAATTCTATTATTTCATATTCCAATTGCTTAATAAGCAGGTTATTCCTGCAAGTGTCAGTTCCAATGCGTGACAGTGATATATATTTCTGTTTTCTCTCAAAAGGAAAATGAAAATATGGCTGATGCTGAAGAAAGATGTGACCAGCTGATCAAAACAAAATTCCAGCTGGAAGCAAGAATAAAAGAAGTAATGGAAAAAATAGAGGTTAAAGAGGAGATAAATGCTGATCTCACAGCCAGGAAGAGGAAACTGGAGGACGAATGTTCTGAGCTGAAGAAAGATATTGGTGACCTTGAGTTAACACTGGCCGAGGCTGAAAAGGAAAAGCTCACCACAGAAAACAAGATATTTTTTATTTCTGCTATTTGCATGTTTAATAATAGTTGCTCTTTCTATATATAGAATGGAAAGGTGCGGTCAGCTTGAAGAATAGCATGTTGTACAAGGCCTAGTGTTAAAATTGTCCACTTCAGTCATGCAGTAAAACTAACCTATAAGCATACAAAAATGCACTAAAATGAATAATAATAATTATTATTAATAATAATAAATAT
>VXAA01000321.1:69050-81236 GCA_013399115.1 Anseranas semipalmata | reverse complement strand
AGAAAGAAAGAAGAAGAAGAAAGTCTTACAAATGTAAGACTTAACATGTGAAAGAAAAGAAACAAACAAAGATCAGTACTAGTCTCTGGTCTTTGATATGTGTATCTTTACTGTTAAACAAAAAATACCCAAACATTGATTTCTAATAACTGGCAGTGATACATTATTCTGTTGCCTGATAGAGATGCAACTTCCCTTGTGGTTATAGTAACTCATGAGACTGATTTGATTCAAGAGATCTTGGTTATTTAGCAGTACATAGAGGAATTGTTGTTAACTGACAACACTGAACCATGTGCAGTGAACATTCTGTCTTAGTCTCTAGTGAAACATTTTCCATTTAGCTTCTTGAAACTTAGGTGGATATTTACAGTTAAGAACATTATGTAGATGCTGTCATGAGGACAAATTAATGCTCTCTCGGTGTGTGTAACAGCATGCCTTTTGCTGTTAATATGATTCCTCCCGAGACAATTCAGGGCAAAAGGAAATGAAAAGTTAAATATAAAGAGGTAAGCATTTCTTGGGTTTCTAATATGTGAATTTGATGATTGAAAGCTCTTCATAGCCAAAGGGCGTATACAGGATTGCAGAGGCCTTATTATGCCATAGCATCAGTGCTTATAGCTTCAATTTAATGACACTGATGCCAGTCAATTCAAACTATTAATTTACAGCATACAAAACAGGCAAAGCTCCAGAACACTTTTTTTTTTTCCTAGTTCTGATGACACTGACAATGAAATTCTATAACATTTTAATTTGAATGGAAATCTTTCCCTTGGAAGCCTGTTTTCACCAAAATAATAAACTTAAAACAGTGGTGATTAACTCTTATTCATTTTATGTACAAAACAGAATGGTGGGAAAAAAATAAATAATAGTAATAATAATAATAATAAAACAAAGCACAGTTTCTCATATTTTAATAGTATCAGTCTAAGGTTTATAAATAAAACTTTCCTCCTTGGGCTTATACAGTGAAATGATTATGACTGATATATAAACATGCCTCCTTTATATTTTAAGAGCTGTGAAGGTTAGATAAATAATGCTAAACATAAAATTTAAGGAAGTTCATGGCTGAAACTGAGAACTTATTAGCTTTTGCTTTCTTGACTCTTGTCAAGAGCTATGTCAGAGTATCTAATGATTTGGAAATTATTTTCATTTTTCTTTCTTTTCAGCCCTGTTAGCTAAGAGCTAATAGAAATTAACACATATATAGAATTGCATGTATCTACATTTAGCCAGTTACCAGTGTGGAGTTTTCAGACATTTGTTTAAAACAAATGAAAAGATTTTTGTCATGTATTTCAGTAAGCAGATAGGATGTGGTAATGTGACTTCTATGGATTTCTGTAGGGCATGTTCTTATGTTCTTTTTTTTTTTTTTTTTTTTTTTTTTTTTTCTATTACCCCTTCTCTTTTTTTTTTTTTTTTTTTTTTTTTTTTTTTTTTGATTAGCATGACACCTTCTCCTTTTTCTATCTAGCCTAGCCGTTAGCGTTCCTGATTTAAGGTTCAAAAAGAAGAACTGTGTTAGGAATTTTATTGTTTTAGTTATTAATGACCTCTTTTCACTAATCAAAACTTGCATTCATTCTGTGAGTAGTAGGATTCAGAAGGACCACCTGCCAATGGCACTTCGATGATATAAAGTTGGTTTTGATAAGGTACATTATCACATGCTTTTCTTGTGTTGATTGATAGATCTGCTTTATTCATTCTGTTATATTTGCTGGGATTATCTTAAGTTGAATGTCTTTCTGAAACAGAGAAGACTTACAGCCATTTCCTGCCCCTCCTACTTGTTTCAATTTGGAAAGTGTCTGTGCTGTTTCTTGCATTAATATACTTGTTGGTTGGGAATCCTTTTTTTCCAGGGTTGAGCTCTATGGTTAAACAGCAAAATGAAGTGGATTTCTTGTTCTGGAGGTCTTAGTCTCAGCTCATTTCTCAAACCCCTTAGAAGTAAAGGAGGGTTATAGGTACACGAATGTTACCTCTTCTAAGGCAGAACTGAAGGGCGGGGAAGTAAAGTGGTATATCCAAAATTACAGCAAAAATACCCGAACAGAGAATTGAACTTTGGCTTTCCAATCTCCATTTTAGTACTTCAACCAATAGCCCATGCTTTCCCTTGTTATATGCTCTTAGATCAGCCAAGTCAATTTAGTAATTTTTTCATTTAATATGGTCCTCCAACTGCTAACAAGTAGAAGAGTGTAAGATAGTTTATATCCTAAATTTTTGTTACGAATCATTTGGAAGAGGGAGTCTTTAATATGAAAACTTCCTACATCACCATCATAACATAATTATTGACTAAGTGACAAATCCAAGTAATAGGAATAAAATGGACAGTTTAAAACACAAACAGCAGTTGTTAACCTCTATGTTATTCTCATCTTGATAACAGACTGGAAAGAAAAATTTAAAGATATCACAACAGAAGATATTAAAAAAAATATATTGGATTGGATTCCAAATAAAAATCAATATGACACTTGCAAAAGCTTTTATTGTGGATTTTAGCTTGTTTTTGACATCAAAGGAATCCAATACTTCAGTATAGCTTTGAATAGTCTTTCAAACTGATTTTTCTGTTTTTGTTTGTTTGTATGTGTGTGTGTGTGTGTGTGTGTGTGTCTAGAAGGTCACACATTACTGCTATATACCTCAGTCAGGAATATGTATATTTTTTAAAGCATTCTGTGTACCTTTTGCAAAAGCCTTTGGACAGCACTTACTTTTTATCATCCACCATTGAACTGAAAAGCATATTTAGAGACAGAGCTGTATGTAATTATATTTTCCACAGAACTGGTAAGAATGAAACATTATTATCACCCTTTGCAATGTAAAGTCCTCTATATAACTATGCTAGAGTCTTATTATTTAACCTTTTAAGCAGCATGGACTGCTTGGTCACTTTCTGCACAGGCATACCTCACTAAAGTTTTGATTCAGCACTTAACATGTCATTAAAACTGGGTGAATCACAACCCAGACACTTATTCTCATGGCATAAGTAAATCCCTGATGGGAACATTATGAATCAAGGGCTGTAGAACAGTATCTAACCAAAATTTTAATTCATAAAGACTTTTTAAATGCACTTTTTTAGCACTGGACAGATAAAACTTCATCCGTTTTATGAATTTTTATTCCTCACATACACTTTGCTTGTTAAACTTATACCATAATGCTTTTATTGTTGAACATATTAGTTGCTTTTAATTTGTCCATGTGACTAGTTCAGTAAAAAATTTTTTCTCTTTATATTTCCTGGTTAAAGCATTCTTAAAAGTATACATAATCAATTGACTGTGTAGTGTTAAAATAGAAAAAACTCCACAGACTTAAATATGTAATTGCTAATTTTATAGTAATCCCTCTAAACATTTTAGAATATACATTTTGCACTCAACAATGATTTCCAGTGACTTCCTGCTTTTAGTTTATACTACACGGATAAGATATTAGACACCAATTTGTGACTGACTGTGCTTTTGAGTGGATCACTTTCCTGCAGAGGTTTCCACCAAAGTTCTAGGAAAGAGCTGAAAGGCTGTGGTCTAAAAGTATAAAGCTACAGGGCAAAAACTAATCCTGTCAAATCACTTGAGGACGATATGAGGCTTTTGAAAATGCTATGCAAGTAAGATGCACCATATGGGAGAAAAATCATCAAGGCTAAAAAAGCCAACTATTCACACGTAAATGCAAGAATATTTTCTGTCTTTAAGACTGAGAAGCTCTTCATCAACTTCTTAAGGGAACGCAAGTATGCTTCTACTCACACTGCCTTTTGTTTGCATTCTAACATTTCAGCTCTCAAGATTATGCGAGAAATGCTCCATGTATAAGAAAGAAAAGAAAAGAAAAGAAAAGAAAAGAAAAGAAAAGAAAAGAAAAGAAAAGAAAAGAAAAGAAAAGAAAAGAAAAGAAAAGAAAAGAAAAGAAAAGAAAAGAAAAGAAAATCAATAGCTCAATATCTTGTTTCTATTCTAAGTAACAAGGAGATAAAATGGTTCACCAACCTCAGAAATGCAGTGTAGAAAAGGCTAAAAGTATTTCACAGGTGACAAGCTTGCTGTTCTGGGGCAGCCTAGAATATAGGTCACAGTCCTTTAAAAGTTAGAGTTTTATTTTTGGGAGAACTGTCCTAGAAATTAAAGGTATTTGCAACTTAAACCTGAAAATTTTACTTAATGATGATTTCCAATGGCATACACTTGTGAAATTTGAGTTTGGTCTGTGATGTACTCAATTCTCAGGAAACTTCAGTGTTCCACACAGTTGGATTTACTCAGTATCAAGTCAGTGGTTTGAAAAGACACCTTCCTTCAATGTCAGTCTGTTCAGAAGAGGAATCTGATTTGTATAACGGAGACCTGCACTTTATTCTGTTTCAGGAATTTGAAAGTGTGTAGTGTAAATGCCTACACAGAGAGATTTTTATTTCACAATGGAGATAAGTGAATACAGTTCTGAGGTTCCTTTCATTGTATTGGACACAAAGTTCTTCTTATGTGGCTTAGGTGCCAGATACTTGCACCCCATCTCTCAAAAATGACAGTAACTGTGTTCCTCATTTGCTGGGGCACCCATGTTTTCTCTTGTCTAAATGTTGAGCATTCAGTTGCTACTGAGGTCAATAGGAAATATACCTTGATTAGGAAGCCACAAAGTGACTTGCAATGTTCAGCACTATGACATAGAAGCTCCCAAGCATTTTAAATGTCAAATTCCTTGTTAAACTCTTTGATCTTCATTTTCTATTTGATTTCATTGGTTTATCATCATAAAATCGAGACAAGAAAACTCATTTTAACTTCCAGAAAGGCACTCAAGCTTCATTTAGATTACATGTGGATGTAGGAGCAACAATTCTGTGGTTTTCCTTGAAGGCCTTTCTTCCTTTCAAGCTTCTGTAAAAACATGGGCTGGAGCATACCTGGTGAAATAGCCCATATGATATAAATACATAAATGAAAACTGTTAGGAAAAATATAAGGCTGCCTCAGCTCTGTGCCTGCAGGTCCAACCAGCAGTGGGGCTGAAAATATATTCCTGGTAAGCACATGCACATACAATGCACACAGATACGCCATGTATATTAATAGCCAGCCACATAGGTAAGACACACAGACCATACACACACAACTCATAGAGGTCCACTAGTGATAATATATATATGTATATATATATACACATGTGCAATATGTACCTCTCCATTGTACTCTTTTGTTGCAGTTCTCCTGTACCATTAATCTTTAGACAATTAAATCAAAATCCTCTTTAAATCTTTAAGGCCTCTCCTGTATAATGGAAAAAATAAATTAAATTAAAATAAAATAAAATAAAATAAAATAAAATAAAATAAAATAAAATAAAATAAAATAAAGGCACCACAAAATCCTTGGTGTCTAGCCTTTAAAGAAAACTGATTTTGGAAAGATTTCTTTCTATCTGGTCTGAACTTGCTTTTGTTTTGTGATAGATGAAAATGAGATTTTGATAGAATAATGCAAGAAAATGCTTTGTTCTTCTCGGGAAAATATTAAGAACATGTTAGAGTTATTTCAGACAAAGAAATGCTGAGTGAGGATGGGCAGCTTTATGTTGATGAATGGGAATTCTCAAGTTGAGAATGCTCTCAAGGGTATTAACTCTGAATCTTCTTCAATATATTCTTCATGTGACACAGACAATGGGGCAAGGCATGGCTTTAAGGTACCTGTTTTTATTCTTTGCCATTTGGGTTCAGGTTGGTTCATGCAAAATTTGGAAAAGCATCTGATTTTTTTACCGCACTTTCTACAAATCACTGTATCTATTCTTGTAATGACACTTCAGGGACTATGGGCATCCGTTTTGCTGAGTAGCTGTTGCACTGCAGGCTGGGAGAAGGGCTGTGTAGTGCCACTACAAACTCAACACCAGTAGGGGATTCACTCTGTTGTGGAAGATGATAGAAACATGAATTAATACGTCTGGAAACATAAGCTGTGATGTTCTAAGCACAGGGTTCTTTTCATGCTGTTCCTAGGAACAAAAAGAAACAGATATTTTCTTCTTCTGTCCTCACAAATTTGATCATCATAGTTCATGAGAAGGCAAACCTCTTCTCAGTGAGGTAGAGAAGAAGTTTCTACGCCTTTTTGATTTTTTACCTTACAGAAGTGTTTGCAAAATCTCATTTTTTCCCCTCTTCCTGCAGTCTCAACTAAGGCTGTGTGTTTCAGTGATGTTGTTCTCAGTGTTGAGGCAAATTGTTTCTGTTCTTCAGAGGAGAGAGCTTGTCAAATCTTTGTATGGACCATTAAATATTCGGTAACGTGGCCTTCAGCTTGTCCTCAACAAACAAAATTTTAATTCTCATTATCACTTCCTACATCACATATATTAAAGTTTCAGCTTTACAGAAATTCTTATATCTGTTAGTTCCTTTCCTTTCCTTTCCTTTCCTTTCCTTTCCTTTCCTTTCCTTTCCTTTCCTTTCCTTTCCTTTCCTTTCCTTTCCTTTCCTTTCCTTTCCTTTCCTTTCCTTTCCTTTCCTTTCCTTTCCTTTCCTTTCCTTTCCTTTCCTTTCCTTTCCTTTCCTTTCCTTTCCTTTCCTTTCCTTTCCTTTCCTTTCCTTTCCTTTCCTTTCCTTTCCTTTCCTTTCCTTTCNCTCTTATTTCCTTTACTTTCCTTTCCTTTCCTTTCCTTTCCTTTCCTTTCCTTTCCTTTCCTTTCCTTTCCTTTCCTTTCCTTTCCTTTCCTTTCCTTTCCTTTCCTTTCTTTTTTTTTGAGTAGGTTTAGAATGCATGTAATAGGCTTTTCTAGAACTCTTATCATTTACAGGCATTCAAGCTGAACTGAATTTTAAGAAGTGTGGCTGCTAAGGGCAATAGCTAGAGATATGTGCTAGAAGTACTCACAAATAATATGATTCAAATGATTTCAGGTTTCATTGAAAATTCAGAAAGCATTTCAAGTTCACAGAAAGATGATTAATTTTCCAATGAACCTAATTGTTGTTATATCCCAGGCAATTGTTTAGAAAAAGAAGGACCTGGGAGTATTGGTTGGTAGCCAGCTGTATAGGAGCCAGCAGTGTGCTCAGGTGGCCAAGAAGGCCAACAGCATCCTGGCTTGTATCAGGAACAGTGTGGACAGCAGGACTAGGGAAGGGATCGTCCCCCTGTACTCGGCTCTGGTGAGGCCGCACCTCAAGTCCTGTGTTCAGTTTTGGGCCCCTCACTACAGGAAGGACATTGAGGTGCTGGAGAGTGTCCAAAGAAGGGCAACGAAACTGGTGAGGGGTCTGGAGAACAAGTCCTATGAGGAGCGGCTGAGGGAGCTGGGGTTGTTTAGTCTGGAGAAGAGGAGGCTCAGGGGCGACCTGATCGCTCTTTACAGGTACCTTAAAGGAGGCTGTAGCAGGGTGGGGATTGGTCTCTTCTCCCACATGTCCGGTGATAGGACGAAGGGGAATGGGCTGAAGTTGTGTCAGGGGAGGTTTAGGTTAGATATTAGGAAAAATATCTTTACTGAAAGGGTTGCTAGGCATTGGAACAGGCTGTCCAGGGAAGTGGTCGAGTCACCATCCCTGGATGTATTCAAAAGACGTTTAGATGTAGAGATTAGTGATATGGTTTAGTGGAGGGCTTGTTAGTGTTAGGTCATAGGTTGGACTAGGTGATCTGGGAGGTCTCTTCCAACCTAAATGATTCTGTGATTCTGTGATTCTGTGGAAACAGGTGAATATTTTTGACTAAGATGCTTTATATTTTGGAGCTTACTCAAACTTGAAAGTCAAAGCAAATCATAGAGGACAAGTCCACATGAGAGAAATGTTTGTGGGCATTCTGCCAAAGTGGTTTCACAATGATATATCTAAGTTACCAGTCATTTTAAACTGTTTCAATTGTCTTTTCTCTAAGTATGCTTCGTGAATTTTGACTAGAATGTTAAAAATGAATGCTCACAAAGGTATTACACAAAGTACTTTGCATCTGATAGAATACATGCTATACAATTATTGCTTTATATTCCTAGACATGAAAACTAGTCTCCCATTTAAACTTTGTGATTAAAAAGTGGATTTACTAAGAGTGTGACAAGACATATCTGCTGATTTAAATATTACCGGTGATTCTTTTCCTGACTGATACATTGCACTGATCTATCAAAACATGCCAACAATGAATGCTTTTAGGATGGACTGGAATAATAGAAAAAATAAAGTAAATTTCCAAAGGCAATCTGTAATAGACTTCAAAGTTCGCATCATACACAGAAAAAAAAATATTATTATTCCTGAAGGGAGATCATGGAAGTGAAGATTCATTGCAAAAAAAAGAAGAATAGAAAACATATCAGAGAAGGACTAGACTAGGAGAAGAAATAGAGGCAGAGAAAGTTGAAGTGTTTTGCCCAGAACTGCTGAATGTTTAGTGATGAAGCCAGAAACAAACTGCAGGGCTCTGAAGCCTATTAACTAATTCATCAAGCTGCCCATCTGACATTGTCATATGAAAGGCAGTGATGCTTAGTGTTATGCCCTTAATCTATTTGTTCACCAAAGGGAACAGTGACAGAATTCATAGATTCAGTCACTCAATGGATTTACTGTTGCTGTTGTTTTTCCTTCTTGTCAGGATTTTTTTGAGATGTATTTGTCATCTGACACACTCTTTCTTCTTGAAGGAGAACCACAGCTCTCTGTTTGCAGAATGCTTTTCATAATCTGCTGGTTAACTGTATTTGATCAAAAAGCGGTATTTCTAAGACTACTAATGGAGATACTCATAGATGTTTGAACTGGGTAAAAAGGGACTTGGGAGGGTCAATTGCTCTGTCATTGCTTACATCTTTTGTCATATGGTTGTTTGAACTGCAGTCATAAACCTTTGTTTTTTCCACTCTGCCTTAACCAGAAGAGGCCCTTGGTTCACTCTAAGACAGCTCACATCATGACATGGAGATTTATTATTGCTTTATAATAGCTTTTGACTGAGATTTTTTAAAAAGTATTGTTTAATACTGCCCAACAACTCAAGCTGCATTTCAAGTTTCCCTGGAACAGCTTGATATATATAGATGATTTGGTATGCTTCAGTTTTCTTCTTTTGTCTGCTGCATTGAATTGGACCATTAGAGCAAGGTTTGCTGAAATCGTTGCTCACTCTCAAGCCTATATGCTGGTTGTTAGGTGCTAGTCATCTAATGAAAACAGGCATGGTTGGCTTGGCTGGGCTAAAGCCTTCTCGTATTTGCTGAGATATATCATTTTCTCTTACTTCTCAGTGTGCTGCTTCAGCTCACCACAAAAACCCAAGCAAACACATACATTCCAGGCATCTGAAAGTGAAATCAGCAGTAGTGCATGGTAGATAGGAACATTGTGAGACTTAACTTTTTCTGTTGGTCCTGAAAAGTTTCATAGCTGCTAGAATATTACATAACTTGAATGGCACCGAGAGCAGCCTGGTTTTGGACAATACGTAGCACCTCACTTGCTCAGGAACTACAAAACTGCATAAAAAACTCCAGTGTATTCCAGCTACCACAGTTAATGTTTGTTTAGAATAGCGTTTAATGTTTCTGTTTTGTTTTACTTATCAGTAGTGTCTCTTCTATTTTAGTGTCATTGAAAATCAGTTTTGTGTCATTTGAATGTGAGTATTGGTACTTCATCTGATGTTACATAGGCAGACCTGTACTTGGTATATCTGTTTTCCAAGCTAGCAAGCAAATTGCTACGTGGAAGTGGCACAGCTTTGTTGGCAGATCAGTGAGCTTGAGCTCATGCTCTATGCCTTGTGGAGAGCATAGTGCTATGCCTGCAAAAGCAAGCATCTCTTGGAGTCATGCTCCAGTTCAATAGGCTTACGGTACAGGCAGAGAAAGAACTGGCTGACTGGTTGTGTAGGTGTACTGGTTCTCTGCAGTAAGTAAGAAAGAAAAACTTAACAAGCAATATGGTCTTGGCAGAGTCTTGGAGTCAGTGAACTTTTCTAAAACATCTCTCTGTTTCTATAACTTCTAAGAGATTTTTACATGACCTAATTGAATAGGCTGTTAAGTTTTGTTGAAACCGAGATTCTGTAATGTTAATCAGTTAGAGCAAAACATACTTTAGTTTACCTTGCATGTCCAGATTTCCTGTCAAGGTAAACTTATTTTAGATTGTCCTGGATATGACCTTTGCTCTCTGATGTAATATTCAAAACCTAAACATACTTACTATGTAGCCAAGAAGTGCTTTTATTCCTGACTTTTCTGTAGAATACAAATAAAATCAAAAGTAACTCAAAACATATGTAATACACTTGTTATGAGATTTCTCATTCCTCAACAATTTTCTTTTAAAGTCATCCTTAAATGTCAAAACTTTTAAAGTCATTTTTAAAACGATTAACAGTTAGACCTTGCAACATCCCACTAAGTAGGTCCAACAGCAGTGTTATGACGCTTTTTCTGGCATTTCTTGTGGCAACTGGCAAATAATTTTGACTGAGATTTCTTGTGAGCTCTACAGAAAACCATTATGACATTACCTTATCATACAGGTGATCCCTGTTTTGTCTTTGAGATGGAAGCCTGTGCTGGAGTTGTATTATTTCTGATACTACCTTCTGGGTTATGATGATGTTCAATGGAATGGTACTCAAAAGAGTTTTAATATATTGTGCTCACCACTTCTGACAGTTTTGGGGGTCTGCAGCAGCAGTTGCACTTGAGCAATTATTGATCTATTTGGGGAAGGGTTTTTGTTGTGCCAGTATTGCACACATACCGATCACATACTATAAGCTTGCTGTCAGTGATCCCAGAACGAGCATATGAAAGAGAGTGGTACCGAGCAATTGAATTGAGCAAGTTGTTTGTACAAGTGGGTGGTGTGGGATATAGGTCCTTCAGCCTAAGTGCATCTCTTCCATCTTCCAGGAGCTGTTCACCCATCATGATAAACACAACTCACGAGCCAGAAATGTCCCCTGTTTTGTCAGTTGTCATGGCACAGAGACATGAAATACAATTGCCCACATATTGTGTAGCGGTGCTAACCCATCAGTTAGAGCCATGAGCCTTGACTTCCTCTATCTGCAAGACTTAATACCTTGTGTTACACATTTGATAAGGGTAAGTTTTATTGTGGTCTGGGTATCCATTTACAGTTATTTTCACCATTGTTTGTGACTCTGACTGGGACAGTTTTCCCTCTGTATTTCATTCATCAAGTTTTCTTCCTTTCATCATTTAACATTGGTAGTGATGTTAGCTTTCTTGTTTTTTAGCTTCATATAAATGGTCTGCATAATAATATTCACAGTTTCCCTTCTCTTTTATAAGGGGTATCACCAAATAGCACATTTTACAGTTAACCAAAATGAAGTTGTGCTCAAACCTACTGTAATGATCTTTCTATGAGAGCAGAGGACTAAATAATAGAAAACTTGTAACACAGCAGTATATTCTGTAGTGACATTTGCTGGTGTTACCGGTGCTAACTGGTGACACTACTTAATTTTAATGGAATATATTGGTAAACAAAACTGGACTAACAATGAAAGTAAATGTAGGTCATGTATTTTTTTTTTCCCTGTCTCTAGAGAGGAACACATTTTCATTATTTAAGTGTTTGTAGAACTGTGAAGAGAGAACCGTGCAAGAAGCAGCTCTTTCTCCTGTTATATGTCTACCCCTTTCTACCTTGTCTTGCTATCTGTTTACTATTGTTAGTCATCAGATGCCCCATTACTGCCTTGCTCTGTATACACACCAATTGCATTGTAGCTAGTAAATACTGCTTTTGTGGGCATTTGTCCTGTGAAAGTAAACCACCCATTTGTCCTTGTCAGATAATTTAAGACAATTTCATGGAAGCTGATAGGTAACACTGATGTCAGGAGCTACCTCTGACATTGTTCTTAAGTGTGAAATTCTGAGAAATAAAACCACAAAAGTAAAGTAAAGTAAAATAAACCCGCAAAAGTAAAGTTTTTACTTGAAGTAAAAAGTAACCCCTTTATAACTTTTGTTAGTATTGTCACTGTCTGTTGGATCAATTATAAACCAAAAGGTCTTTCTTGAATTCCTAAGCCACTGTAGCAAAATGATGTTATTGTAAAAGGTTTTTTTTTTTTTTTTTTTTTTTTTTTTTTTTTTTTGTGTGGGAAAAAAAAA
>VXAA01000321.1:42066-58959 GCA_013399115.1 Anseranas semipalmata | reverse complement strand
AGAAAAAAAAAAGTTTTGAATGCATTTTTTTGTCCTTGATAGTATTGTTTTGCATTTTAAGACAAGGAAATACCTTGTTATCTGCAGTAGTGGAGAGTAATCTAGCTTAGCTGCTGCAGGTCAACTGTACCCAGTGTTCTTTGGTGTGTTTGTGCACTGCAGAGGGCTGCTGTGGGTAGAGGGACTTCCTGTCTCATGCTGCTGCAGCAGCACAACTCTTCAAATGCTTCTGTAGGTGCCCCAGACCTTATGGAAAATCTGGGTGAAACAGTAGTACACATACATGTTCATCATTATTATTCTTTTAGTGTTAAGAAGGAAAAGATGAGAGAAACACGTTTCAAAAAGTGTGAAGGAAGGGTGAGAATTTCCAAAACTGTGAAAGATCTTTTGTTTTCAGCAAAGAAACTGAATAAGTGCATCACATGGTTGTAACTGTCAAAGTCCTAGGCATGAGCCTTTTTGTCATGGATAGTATTAGAAGTTCAAGTCCTTGGTATTCACCTAGGAAAGAGATGTATCAACTTGATGTACTATTTATGTAATAATACAAAATTTAGGGTAAACTTTGGTAGTGCTCTGCTGCAAAGCACTCTCTTTGTTTCATTCTTTCGGGACAACAATTAGGCTGAGTTGAAAAGGTTGTTAATATGCAACCAGTAGTGAATGGGTGGGCCATGAGGAAATGAGCAGATTCTATTGAAGCTGCCAAAGAAAGAATAAGGGATAGGAGAAGGAATTCAGGGATTATATAGTACTATTTTTTTTCCTGTTTCCTCTCATTACATTTAATGTAACTACTACAATTTAGAAATTTTATAAATCAGTAACGCACAAATTCTTGTATCTTTCTGTGACTGTTAGTGGCTTATTTGACTACTGCTAATAGTAAGTAACTTATATGTAATAGAGATGTTACAATTTTCACTTGTTAAGTGATTGTTGGATGTCCTGGTAAGGCTAAGGTAAGTGGTTTCCAAGAGTAAATAGAAATACTGCTGCAATGACTGGGTAAAACTTGGAAGAAGTTTATGATGACCTGAGATAACTTACCTCAGGTTGAATATGCAATGCTGCATATCATAGGGTGTGGTTGTTCTTCTGACTCATGAGGGATGATTATTCCCAGAATCTAGAAAATATTTAGTTCTAGAACAGGTATTTATGACATGAACAGATGGAGGGTCAGGTCTTAAACCTGTAGCTCTGATTCATGCTGAAAAAGCTTTGTTAGTATACTTGCAATAGGCTTAAACTTCAGCAAGGGAAATTTATCTTGGATATTAGGAGAAAAAATTTTGATGATAGCCTAATTTAAACCTGAAATGGACTGTAGAGATAATTGAGGGGTGCCAAGGAATTTCTGTTGCTTGAGACTTTCAAAAGCAGGCTAGACACATGACTGATGGCTTGATTAAATGATAATTCAGCCTGCCTTGGGACTGGTGTGCTGGGATTAAGAACCTGTTCAGGTTCCCACCAGCCCTGTTTTCTGTTACATTGTTGTGTTGGTTTTGATTCATTTACTATAACCATTTAAGCAGACAAGGAGTGAGAATCCAAAGAAAGGAGAAAAAGATTATTCACAAGTGTCATTGGTATCACTAGTTTAAAAAGCAATTACTGATCTTTGCTGAAAACACAGGTAGGAAAACATTTCAATTAAATGTTTGGTTTTTACTTTCTTTGTCTCTAAGAGAGAATGCAATGAAGAAAGACATATTAAATTACAGTTGCTGTAAACTTGTCTCAGTTAATACAAGAAAAGAAGGAAACATTTGTTCAATATTTCCTTTGTCTCTTTTATAAAGAAAAGAGAATCAGAATGCAAGAGAGAGAAGGCTGTTTAGTCATTTTGCAGACTGAAATGACTTATACATGCATCTTACAGACAGATTGTTCTTTAATTTTTTGTGCTTTGCTTTCTTTGCACCTTCTGCAAATGCTGTGACTTTCTCCATTGTGATTAAAGCTCAGTTTAAACAAAAAAGGTCATTTTGAATGCATAGTGGCAAGGCAAGTGGTTTCCCTGGCAACATCTATCAGAATAGTACTGTCTTTAGTTTAGTATTGGGTGCATCAGTTTGAAAAGAGAATCGAATGTGTCTAGTTTTAAAACTTAGGTGAAATGAAATTGGTATGTTATTGCAATTGAATCATTACTGAATGACCAAGGAAATCATAGCCCCCATACCCCTGGAGTTAGGCAAGATGTGTCTATTTATTTGGTATAGTAGAGGCAACTGGTCTAAGATAAGAAACGCACTCTAATTCTCAAAATGAAAACAAAACAAAACAAAACAAAACAAAAAAGAACCAAAGGATGCAAGGTATCAAGAACGCAGAACTAACCAAATAAGACTTTGTATCCTTTGTTTTTTCTCTTCTCTTCTCTTCTCTTCTCTTCTCTTCTCTTCTCTTCTCTTCTCTTCTCTTCTCTTCTCTTCTCTTCTCTTCTCTTCTCTTCTCTTCTCTTCTCTTCTCTTCTCTTCTCTTCTCTTCTCTTCTCTTCTCTTCTCTTCTCTTCTCTTCTCTTCTCTTCTCTTCTCTTCTCTTCTCTTCTCTTCTCTTCTCTTCTCTTNGGTAACAGCCATGTTATATGTTCCAATTTATAAAATATTTCCCTTCCCTTCCCTTCCCTTCCCTTCCCTTCTCAATTTTCAGTATGCTTTTTCTTTCCCCACTCTGAAAATAACTTGCAACCCAGTTTCATGCCTTTGTAATAAGTGTTGACATGCCATGTTTTCTAACTTTTTAATCTTCAGGCCACCAACTATTTTTATATTGTATTTTTGTATTGTATGTATTTTTGTATTGTATGTGAAGTTTGTGGCTATCTTGACCATGAAACAACTTCTGCTTTGCCTTTGTGTCAAGAACAATCTTCAGTGGTACTGTCTATGAGTCAGCAGTTGTGAAATTTTCTAGAATTTTTTCTAGAGGGGGCTCTCGTTGTGAAGACGTCTGTCCTCCCGAACAACCGCTACGCGTATTAAGGCCCTGCTTCCCAAGACGTGGCCGAACACCGCTCGTTGATGGGGAAGTAGAGAATAATTTTTTTTCCCTTTCCCCTCTGTGCTTCTGTGCAGCCTTCGCTTGTTCTTTCCTTTTTTTCCTTTAATTAAAGTACCCTTATCTCAACCCGCGAGAGATCCCGTTTTCTTTACATGATACTTTCTTCTCCTCCTCTTCTTTGAGGAGGGGGAGTGAGAGAGCGGCTGTGGTGGAGTTCAGCTGCCCGGCAGGGTAAAACCACTACATTTGCTGAGAAGTTTGTGATTTTTATAAAGTAGAGGACAATAAGAGGAATACTCATAATATGCAGTAGTGATCCTTACCAGAAGACCACTGTGCATGGAAGAGCTCGTGATCCACAACAGGGTTAACCTTAGTATGCCCAGGCCTGCCCTGTGCTGCGCTGCACATAGAGCACGGCCTTCAGGCCTGTGCCATGTTGCACTAATCCATTTGCTGCAGGGCAAACTCAGCCAGCTGTTGTGCTTATTCTTAGCAGCAGTGCAATGAGACTGATTTGGCTGGTTCACCTTATGGGAAAATATTGTGAAAGGTAGATGTGTTACTTAAAGAATTAGAAGACAATTGTGTGTGCAATGAATACTGCAAGCCAGTAGTGACAGGGGTACCAAGCTGGACCAAAACTTGTGAAGGTAGGTCTGTTCTTCCCAGAAAAGACTACACACAGAAAAAAACTTTTCTTTTGGTATTCTAATAGTGTCTAGCCATCTGATTTCAGATTTTTTTTGGGGGGGGAGAGGCCCATTTTTCCAACCATTTTATTGTGTTTAATAAACACTAACACATTTATGCTCTATAAATCTCTTGAACACATCTGTACTTCTGGAATCCATACCACTCTCTGGCAGTGGGTTCTTCAGCCCCATTATGTATTGGGTTCCAGCAACAAACACAAAATCAGCATCTTTGGTCTGTTCAAAAAGTCTTCTGGGTGCCCTGTCTTTCCTATGCTGTAGAAATGGTGAATAATCATTCAACTACCTTCCACATTAAAACTCCATTCTTATGGAGTGGAATAAACTCCACTCTTAATCTACATGTTTTCACAAAAACTTGCAAATTTACATAAAGATATCCTAACATTTTGTGCATCTCTGACCATTACATTTACATTGCGTAATATGTGGAAGAAATCTGTAAGAAAATAGTAAGAAAACACTGCTTTAAAACTGTTGGTAAATTCTGCAGATGCTTGAAAATGTGGGATGAAGAATGGCAGGATAGGTATGAAGTACAGGTGTTTATACTCAGTTTATCAACATTCTAAATGTATTTCACTGTTGGAAAATGCATGAGACTTAAAGCAAATGACAAGTAAGTCACTCAAATTACTTGAGAAATGGCATCACTAACACTGAGGAGGTATTCCAATTTGCCAAGTGCCCAAAGCAAAACCAGCAGTAAAAATAACTCTCCCCTACAATCATTCCCTGGTAAAGTATGGGCCCATTCTCTCTCTCTCTCTCTCTCTTTTTTTTTTTTTTTTTTTTCTGTTAAGATTTATTTATTTGTACCTGCTACTTATTGTGAAGATTGCATAAGATTGGTTCATTTGCACTTAAATTAAAACAATAACAACAACACCAAAAACCAATGTTTTCCATAGGTAATGAGTAGGGGTGATATCATGGCAATTATGTCATAAATCTCCAGTGGCATGTTATTCCTTTCTAGTTCTGCAGTGTTAGAATGTTACACAGTATACACAGTATAGCTGGGGCTACTTACTTTGCTATTAAGGATTTTTTTTTTTTTTTTTTTATATATATAGCCTGTAAGTTACAACATTGTAAAAGAGGTAGAAGGTAGATGAGATACTGAACTGCGACTTGTGAAAAGAAGTGATCTAATCTTTGTGAAGAATGTCTCCAAATACATTTGAGCTGAAGGTTTTCCATTTGGTGGGAGCACTTGACAAATAATTGAGAGAGCTGCATGGAAGAGGAACACTCAAGAAATTGTTGTTTGTTATGCTCTCTCCTGAAATGTGGTTTTCATCTGTTTCTTAAAAACTGACATTTTAAAACTGACATTGACTTAAAATGGTGAGTTCACAGATTCACAGATTCACAGAATTGTAGGGTTTGGAAGGGACCTCCAGAGATCATCGGGTCCAACCCCCCTGCCACAGCAGGTTCCCTAGAGCAGGTTGCACAGGTAGGCGTCCAGATGGGTCTTGAATATCTCCAGAGAAGGAGACTCCACAACCTCCCTGGGCAGCCTGTTCCAGTGCTCCGTCACCCTCACCGTGAAGAAGTTCCTTCTCATGTTGGTGCGGAACTTCCTGTGCTCCATTGTTCTTACAACAAGAGTTCTTACACAAGAAGTTGCATCTTACTGTGTGCAAACCTGGTTAAGCTGATTGCTTCACCCCAAAGTCATGTCAGTCTAACATGAGTGGATTATACTGGGATATGAGACGTTGCTTTTGTAGTATCCACAGCAAGTAGTAATTTACAATTTGCAAGTATCTCACAAAGCAACCTGCCCTGGAGCCCAAAATACAACTTGTTTTTCCCCATGATAATAATGGGCTCTAATGGGATGATAATCATCTTCTGCCTAATGAAAAGGATAAGAAAATAAGAATAAACATGTAAACTGGGGGAGTATTTATCATAATCTAGCTTCTGAACCCCCCGACTTTCCTACATTGCAAATAATATTTGTTTTTGAATGTGTAGTTAAGCATCCTTAATTTTTCAAATGTTTGTAGGCACTAATATATTTTGTGCTTGGAAAAAATAAGTCATGTACTTTTTCTTTCAGTGTATAAATAGGAAACTAGAGAAAGAAACAGCAACAATCCAGTTTCTGGAGCAGGGGATGCACCTCTAGTGCAATGCATCCGAAGTATATTACAGCTCCAAAGGTGGTTGTGCTGACTTGGCTGTGTTGGTTAATAAGAACAATTTGGAGGCACGCCTTCTCTGTGGCCTACTCAGTTTTGGCTACCCCACTTGTGTTACGGACAGGTTGCTGTCTCCATGCCTCTCTTGCCCAAGCTGGCCTGTGAATGTCTTGCTGAAGAAAGCCATCTTGTGCAGTAGTTGTGTGCCCAGATGCAGTCTCAGCTTACTTAACTGTAGATGAGAAATGGTTTACCATAGGAGCATTAACACAACTAGTAGAATTGTGTCTACAGAAAAGAGATGAGCAGTTAACTACAGTTATACAGTATACTGTAAATCTAGAATGCCTCAACTGAAATATGGGAGATAGTTCTAGAGGTACTGTGGGAATGATAAGAGCAGCATGCAAGTTTCCGGAGGCAATATGGTGTATATGTAAAATTTTATATAATTTAAGCTTTTACTGCATTATCTGATACTTACTAATGTTTGATTATTTAATTAGAATAGTCTTAGTTTATCTACTGAGTTGCCTGGTTATTTTAAATGTATGGCATATTCAGATACTTTATGTGAATTATCTAAATTTAGATTCTTAAGCTACAGCTTAGAGAGCTCATGAAAGGAATTTACCAAGGACTGATAGTAACCTTTGGCAAAGAGTATTTGTTCTGTTTATAATTTAAAAGATCAAACCTATAGAAGGCAAAAAGTAGAAGGATAAATGCACTTTGCAAAGGTGTAACACATGCACACACTAAACCATGGGCTATCAGAAACAGACATACAGTCCACAATTCACTACTTTCCCTACAGACTGACTAGTAGTTTGAGAAGCTACACTGACGAATGCAGCACTATACGTGTAAGTTCATTGCATTGGATATGTGAATCAATTCCTTGTTGGTTTTTATGTTGCCATTATGCCATGTCTAGCAGTTATAGAAGATTGATTTATGATCGTTTTCAATGACAAGATCTCCGCAGGCTCCTATCTTAATTTGTTAGAAAAATCTAATAAAATCTGTCATTTTAATGGGGCAGAATTCAAGTAGTTGCAGACTTTATTTATGAAACGTTGAGTACAGTAAATTTTGCTGGCTGAGGTGAGCCTAAATTCAAAAAAAAAAAAAAAGTTATGAATACTTCCATTAAAAGAACATTGTCGAGCTTTTAGTTTACAGTAAATACTTAGATGTTTTCTGTTAATTTGTGTGGAAACACTGACAAAAATCCTAGTGTTAGTGCTGTGTTGAGCTTTTCTATCATGTCATTACTTCACACTTCAGTGATTTAATATAATCATTTTATTTAGATAACTATTTAGAGGAAAAAATAGTTAATGTTTGTTTTGAAAACATTTATTTTAAAAGTCAACTGTAATGTCTTGCCCTGTCTCTTTAATATGCTACTACTGTGTAGGTCTAATCCTCCATTTGACTGGTGGTTCTACTGTAAAAGAAATACAATATCTTCTCTTTCATCCCTCATGTACGTGCCACAAAAATAATCAGTCACTTCAAGTTCAAAGCTCTATATAAGCATCACTCAATTGAAAATGGCTTTTTTTTCAAGTACAGCTGAGCAGAAATACCTTCCCATTATTCATCATAAATACTTTCATGCGCACTTTAAAAAGAAGAAATATGCTAATATGTTCTTTTATAATTCTTTCTCCCTTACCTTTCTAAATTACCATCTCTGTTTCACAGCTATATTTGCTTCTTAACCCTGTTCCTATGAGTATTTCTGGTGACACAAAGAAAAGAAATTCTAGCTCAATAGGGTGGACTGCCTGGAATGAAGCAGGCTCATTCTTTGCTCCACTGTTCATCCCAGAGCAGTCTATCAAACTTTTGCAATCCTAGAAACTGACTGGCATTGATATGAGACATCTGTGTGCCTGTGTGCATGTGTCTCTTACCTGTCCTAAGCTGTGGTCTAAAAAATGATTACAAATGAAATCTAGAAGTTTTATCCAACATTTTTAGCTTTGCATCTGTTTTTTTACCATAAAGTATTAGGGGTTTTGTGATTCCTTTCATCTCATGCACTAATTTAAAAATTAGGTCTTTTAAAAGTCTTTTAAATTAGTGCTGGAGTTCTGTTTTATCTTCACAGGATCTGGAAGTAATAACAGGGGGAGAATTAAAAGAAAAGATGAGTTTTATAGATTGAAGGACGCTGTGGTGAGAAGAAAATTCAAATTACATGTCTAAAACCGTGAAAAAATATTATTTTAATCCTGGCAAATACTCTTCACTTTGGTTACTCACATGGGTAAGATCATAACAGTGAAGGGTAGGAAGGTAGAAGCAAGTGGTCATAATCACTTGGCACAGTCTTGACTTACTTAGAAACTAGTTGCATCAGAATACGAAGCACAGAGTACAATTTAGAAAGTAATCATGATAGAAGAGCATGACCAAATGATCAAAATGTATTTTGGGGGATAGTCCTGCCTCTAGCTGAAACTTACACTATATGACCTTTAAAAGTCTCTTCCAACCAAAATTGTTATGATTTCAGTGTTTTCACGCTTTTATTTCATCAGCATACCTAAGTGGACAGAACGACTGAAATGAAGCTTCCAAAACTATAGAAATGACAGCAGTACTTATTTCTCCATATACTCGCCTTAAGTTCACTGTTGTTTCATTGTGGTTCTGTATGAATTCTGGTTTATCCATTCTAGTTTCTTGAAATTAACAAGAATCAAGAAGAAAAAAAGAAATAGCCTAACCGTATCAACAGTTGTGGTTGCAATATTTCTGGTTTGGTGCACGCTGTAGATGATACACTATCTGTTATAAGAAGGTAGCTTCATTTCAAAGTTAGAAAGATGAAGTATCAAACCCAGCAGTGCAACATTTCGGTGAAGTTTGAATTAGCTAAGTAACATTTTCATTTTCCACTCCTCATCAATGTCTTCCTTTCTCTTTTTTTTTTTTTTTTTTTTTTTTTTCTCTGTGGAAATCTGATAGTTTTGTTTATGTAATGCAAAACTGATCTTTACAAGTTATTAATGAGCTTATGCCCTGGAAAAAATAATGCATTTCAGCTTAAAAGATACATCACCACGTTCTCAGAAATACAATGTACACTAACATAAGAATTTTAACCTTTCCAAATGCCTTGAAAGGATACTTGTTTTTCCTTTTAGAATTAATTTGACTTTGCATTGTTAGTACATTGGTCAAAGCTACACTTCAGTTAGTACAGAGTTCAGATGTTTGCCAAGATCCGTGTTAAAACAACTATGAAAGGGATGTAATTGCAGCATATACTATAGCTTCTTGATGCCAAAATTACTAGTAAAAGCATACAATTGCAACATATACTATAAACTTTCATGACAGACTGTGGAATAATGCCAGGCTTGTTGGTGTCGAAATACCAAGTGACCATAAATCAGCGGAGAATTGCTGAGACCTGGGCTTGAGCAGGAACGTGAGTTAATTGAAATTCAGGAATGTGTTTTGATTCACATGCTTATCTTGCTCATCTGGCCAAAGCACAGGACAGATGTTGGAGGTTTGCAGCTAACAATCAGAGTGTATGAGGCCCTGCAACTACAGCAGTTAAGCAATGTCTGGGGTGAGGCAGAAGCCTCACAGCCTGATGTTGTTTCGAGTGAAGCCAGGAAAGGAACCTCTCCCTGTACTGAATGTTGGCCTCACCCCCTCCTCCTCTTTTCTTCTTGACCGACAATGCAACAAGTCTTGTTCAGAGCCAATCGACACGTGATAAATAACTTAGTCCCACCTAGCCAAAAGTATAAATCTGATATTCAGAAACCTCTGTTTTGAGGACAAGAACTCCAATTGTCATATGGGTTGATGGACCTCTCCAGCTGTGTCAGATGTTAACTGGGAAAATATTGATAACTGAAACTCTGAACTATTAACTCGAGCTGAATTACTGCAGTAAGTGAATTTATCAATGCCTTAATTATTGCCTTAATAAGTTACCTATCTTTTCAACTTTGCAAAACTGTCTCAGTGAAAGTCCTTGGCAGGGCTCTGAAACAGGCAAACATTGACTCTGATAAGTGGCAATACACATAGTCCTTTAGACTTAAACCATTGACCAAATCTGGGACTAGGATTGGATCCAGCTGCACCTAGGCTCCTCTCTGAGAAGGAGTTTAGAAAGCAAGGGGGTCCTTTCTGAACCTCGTGACTCAATGGGTGGGCCTCCCTCAGCCACATACCCTTAACATGACAGACTATTTGCATACATGGGTCAAGCTACCATAGAAACCCAGATTTCTATGTCTGCTCACTTCTGTGATGGGAAATTTTAGAAATTAGTCTATATAGATCATTAAACCTGAGGCACACCACTGTTTTGGGAATCAAGTAGATTTTATAGTATTTTATATCTGCATAAATGAACTGCAGATACTATGATTTAACAATGTGTAATAGTACAGTTCAGTGATTTGTTTTCTTGGTGCTCAAATGATAGACACATGGTCCTGCCTTTACTTAAAGGCTGTTGTTTTTTGCCACAGGTTGATCATCTTTTCCTGGGTCTCCAGCTGCCCTATTAAGAGAACCTTTGGGATTTTGCCATGGCTCACCCCTGGTCCCCCCAGACACACTGCTTTGTCATGCAAGTGCTGTTCCAGCAGGCAGATAGGACTTATTCAGAGGAGCTGAATACTTTGTGGGCCCATGGTACAGATGTAGTCCTATACATCTAAACATACATCTACTTTGCTTGCTGATTGACCTTTATTTATTTGGAGGTAATCTACAACCTGATTTTGATCTGTGGAACCATATGAATTGAGATAATTATTGTATTTTTAATTGAATTAGTCAGTTTTGCAAATAAATTACATTCTCCTTCTTTCTCCTAGTCAGACGTCCAGGTGCTTAGATTTATTTGTCAATTAGTCTGGTTTTCGTCTTTAGTATATTTGTCATTAGCTGGTCCTGACTTTATCTTACTGGTTATGTCACTTCTGACTATTAGCAAAATAACCTGGTGAAATAGTCCAAAGCCTGAAAGTTCGTTGAATGCACTGTCAGAAATATTTAACACCTGTTGTAATCACTGTATGTTTGCTGTGCTTGAGTTTTGTTCTCCCTGAGCTATTTACATTGCTGTTTATTTCCTGAACGGTAGCTCCTGTTATTAATTTAAAATGCATTACTGTAATAGTGACGATAGCTCATAACTGGAGGATAATATGTAAGACAATATTTTTTCTTTCTCAAGTAAATTTGTGTTAAAAATGACAATATTCACAGGATTGAGAAATGTTGTCCTGAATTCTAGCAGTTCTAAACTCCTTAATGAAATCTGTGACCTCAAGAATTCTTCCAAACTAATATTTTTATTCAAAAACATTGTACATTCTTTTTGTTTATTTCTCTTGTTATTATTTGACCAGTTCTATTTATAGAAATGTACAGAATCCTGGAGAAAATAGCTTGTTTCGACCATAAATATACTTACCAATGAACTGAGGAGAAACCTACTACAATGCCTCTTTTAAAGATATGTGTAAGTTTTCTTTCTTTTAAACAAAGATGGTGTGTATGAATATGATATTGTTACAAAATTTTATAGGGCAGCAACTATATTATAGTGACCTTGATCTTCAAAACTTCTTATTTATAACTGTACAAAAAGAACATTTTTACATTAATTAGAATCATTCTATGATTCTCTGATAATATTTTTGCTGCCAGCTTGCTTTGTTATTAATAAAATTCATAAAAAATATCCATAAAATTCAATTAATCACTTAAATGATAACACATCTCCATCACTAAGAAGATAATTTCAGTCCAGATATTCTTCTTCTTTGTTTTTTTTTTTTTCTTTTTAATTGTAATTTAACATTTTCATATACTTTTATGGATGTATCCTAACTTAATCCACTGTTCAACTTTTCTCATTACCTTTAGAGAGATAATCTCCTTTAAATTTTGTCTGCATGAAGAAATTGCAGGAGATTAGTGAAAAGTCTGAATACAAATGGTAGAGGGGATTGGATTTGCAGATCCAAGGGTTTCTATTTCTGGTATAAATATATTTAGGAAAATTGGTTAGGTACCCTCAATGAATTTAGCCTACATTGACATTTTGCTTCAAATAATTCACAAATCCTTAACTACACAGTTTTAAAATTAAGTAAATATCTGCGTGTGAGTTTGTACTGATGTCACTCGATTTCATGCATTTTGGTGACATTGCCTTCCTGCAGGAAAGAAATAAGAAATGAATGGCAGGATTTCTTTTATCTTATTAAGTTCATGAAAATCCATTTTGTTTAGTGGAAAAAATAGCCTTCCCGTTCTCAAAGAAACTCACACATTTTATTATTGAAACACAGCAAGAGATTCACATTTTCAGTTACACAGTTTTAACTTGATATTTCAAAGCAAAGCAGAAAAAAAAAAATTTTTTTTTTTTGTTTTTAGATATCTGAGATTTGAAAACAAAACAAAACAAAATATTTTTTTTTCTTATGATTCTGTAACAGCAATATAGTAAGAGAAGAGCTCCAGAAATGGGGAGAGAGCCCATTCTTTTAGGTGCTTGAATGAATTTTGAGGTGTTGATCACCAATCTGAAGAATACAGACTCTCTCATTTGTACTTAAATCTGAAACAGATTCTTCCTTTTAAGAGGGCAGTATGTTTGTAATATTTTTTTTTTGTGCAGTATTTTTTCTCCTCGTTCTCTCCANGTATAGAGTTTGATTATAGGTGTGCATTTTCCACCTAAGCAAGTAGGTCTGTTCCAAAGTCACCTCTACTTTTTTAAAAAGATGCTAAAATTTTGATTGTTGTGAAGCTATCGAGGGACTAAAATACAGTGTAGCGTGTAGGTTGAAAAGATATTTCTACCTGCCATCTGCAAGCAAACAAACCTAAAGATGGAAAACCTTTCCAACAGCCTTTCTAGCATGTGTTTTCACATGGTTGAACGCATCACTGAAACTTGCTAAAAGAATAGTGTAGGATACTTTACATCTTTAAATTATTTCAATCCTAAGAAAAAAGAACATCTCCTTAAATTATTTCTTAACAATTTAACAGCTACTTTCAAAAAATAATCTTAGTACCTACTCTAAGATACATACTTTTCCATCAAAAATATATACCATACCTTGAGTGGAATTCTTTCTGCTACTGTTTATTTTTCCTGTTGTCTCTCTCAGATGTGACTTTCAGTACTTGTTATTTAATGTGGACCTTCCACATGGGTCACAGCATGCAGTTAACTGAAGAGTTAACTGAAAAGTTTTGATTTTACTTATTAATAGGCAAAAGCAGTAACTGTTTTTTAACTTTACTGCACTTATTGGCAGATATCTGTAGGACTCCAAAAAGTTTTTAGGCTCAATAGGTTTAATTAGATATGGCATTAATATCTTCAGAAACAGTGATTAAATTTATTAACTGAAAAGTTATTACATGCACATATACATATTGTCTGGAAAAGGGGATGTTAATATTTGGCTATTTTCACCTATAGACAATTTCAGCCTGAAAGAGACCATTATGCAATCTAATGTCATCCTTGTCTTATGATGGGCCCTTGAGTTTAAACTAGCTCTTATTCTGATCTCAGAAGCATGTATTTCCTTAAAACAGAGACTTGCAGTGTCCGCTAGGGAACAAGGCACGTTCATCACCTATGGAAAAAAAAACAAAGAAAAAAAAAGAAGTATAGAAGACTGAAAACCTTGATTTTCTATTAAATGTGCTCAGTGTTTATTTTGTGTTGTTGAAAGTGCTGTGTCTATGTTCTTACAAATCAAATAAGCTTAATGTTTTAAAAGTGATCTCATAAAACATTTTGATTTGCCTTAAGACAGTCTTTTCTTGATATATAAGAACTATTTTCCACTTAGCTTTGCCAATCTTCCATGAGTGTCCTGGACAATATTCTGGCCCCTATAATGCTACAGTAACACTTAATGTGCACTTGGAAGGAAGAACTATTTTCTCCAGAAGCTGTAGTAAAGAAATAATGTTAGAGCAGAGTGGTGAAGGCAGGCTTGCTTCAATATGCATTTTTGGCTGTTCTCCCACCCAAGAGACTGGCAACACAATTCCTTCAGACAGGCTGATCCCTATTTCCCGGGGGACACATAAAAATTCAAAATCAATATGTAACAGAAATATTGTGGTTTTGTAAAAAAAAAAAAAAAAGTATTCAAGAACATATAACTGTTTTTTGTCCCCAAATCCCTGAACAATAAAGAAGTAGAAAGGGAGAAAGGAAACTCATTTAGTCTGGTAATAGAAATGCACCAGAACTGCCAGACAGTCATCACTCAGAATGGGAACAGTTGGAAGCCTGCTTTAAATACAGCTCATTGATGAGCTGGAGAGAAGAACTTGTAACAGAAGAGAACACATCCAAGTGTCTATTTTTAAAAAATGGTTCACATCTTTCTAAAAATAACTTTCTCTCCCCTGGAGAAAATAAACTTAAATCTTCTCTTTGAAGACTTTTTAGATCATGAGCAATGTATTAGAATTACAGAATCACAGAATATCCCGAGTTGGAAGGGACCCATAAGGATCATCGAGTCCAACTCCTGGCACTGCACAGGTCTACCCAAAATTTTAGACCATGTAACCAGTAATCGTTTTCTTGTAATGTTTTTCACATTATGAAACTTTGAAGTCAGAGGCGGTATTTATTTATTTATTTTGGTTGACTCCAAATATGATTTATGTTCAAGTATTACCAAGGGTTGAAGCCCCAAATTTTTCAGTTCACAGAATATACTACAAGTTCAAAAACTATTTGTTTTGATAAACTTACTTTGTTTTGATATCATTTTGAGCAGTTTTCAATTGCCTTGCTGAGTGTAACTTCGCATAACTTCATCTTTGCAAGAAGAAAAATCTTTCAGTCTGCGTGGATGTGTGAATGACAATTATATTTGCTGCTTTTACCTTGTGCCTGATCTCACTCCCCGATGAATCCCCCTATAGATATATATTGTTGAATTCTTGTTCTTCAGCATTATTGTTGTTGTTAAACTAGTGAGATGCTGGTGATTTTGGAACCAAATGTATAAAGTAGTGCACCAGAACAGAGAATTTAATTACACATGAGTTATTCAGCAACTAGTTATCACTTTTTTTAACAGCAGCTCCTGACTGTCAACATATCTTTTGGTTTGGTGATGCTTCTTTGAGAAAATTTTTAACTTTGCTATGATTAGAGTGTTTATTTTCAAAACTCATTGTTTCTGTAGCTTGCAATTCCATTTCACTAACGTTTTCCTACTAGATATTTTAATCTAGATTTGAACTTTCTAAAGAACTAATGGCAGCTGGCTTGGTAGAAGGAGTTCCTGAGAAGGATTCATTTTAGGATTGGTTGAAATGAGGAAGGCTACTTGCACAAAACCAAGCGCCAAACTGATTAAAAGTGAACCTACCTCAGATTAATGTAGATTTACCTCTCTACCCAGGCAGATATCTGCATAGTCCACATAGATCATAAATGAACGTATGTACAAGTTCACAGTATAAGTTTCATTTTTTAAATTTACTTTGAAGTTGAATTAAAAAAAAAAAATATATATTTTTTTATCAGATATACTTTAAGTCAATCAGTAATGTGACTAAATGATTCTTTTACAGATTTTTTTTTACAGTTTGCCTGTGGAAAAAGGTTGTATTTTGGAACATTATTTTTGAGAAACAAGTTCTTAACAAAATAATTTTAATAGGTGTTATACTGTCTTCAAGAAGGCAATATAGGAACAATATTTTCACTTATGAAAAGTTGTAGTTGTTATATTTATAAATAATGGTGGAGTAGAGGAGGATTTACGTGAACAGCTCCATATTTCATGTGTGCCTGCATATATCAAATATATAATGCAATATAGATTAGCAAGAGGGACAAACTGCCCTCTCCATGTTGTATTCTTCCATTGCAACACAGATCAGAAGCTGTCAAGCATTCAGACACTGAATACATTATACATTATGTTTTCTCTGTAAAATAGGTGGGTGGAAGTAGCTATGGCCAGGGTCTGCAAAACTGCAGAAACAGAGAGGTATTCATACATATTATATTAATGTTTATGAAAAAAGAAACTAGACTGTGACTAGAAGTGACTAGAAGTGTTAAAGAATTCTTTAGTATTTTATTTGTTGTGCTGTTTCTCTGATTGTTTCTGGCTGTATTTAAACATAATTAATTTATTCATGTTTCTCTTGATATTTATTTAGATTTGGCTTGACAATTGCGCCCATTCTCTAAACCCCTGGGTACACTTACAACAATGGAAATGGCATCAGATCCATCAATTAGCAGCATGGGGTTATAGTGAAGATTGGTTCCCAGTATACTATACCTATCACTGTTATTTTTATTATTTTTCACAGCACTGTGGTTGCTTTATTGGTGAATGATAAAATTGTCCAAAGCCATACGGATCTAACAGTTCAATACCTGACTCTAGATATTGGCCCATGGAGACAGGCTCATGCCATTTGAGATTAGGGTCCAGCTACATATGATCACAGGCAATATTGGAATCTAGTTTTGACATCAGAGAATATCAGAGTGGCTGGAAAGGTGAAAAGTGGATGCAAGAGTAAAATGTTAAGAAAGATGTCTGCCTCTAGGATGTTCTGCAAGCAAACAAAAACTCCTTAAAGGCCTAAATCTTTTACTGTGTGCAAACAAGTGCTTCTGAGAAACTTCCTGTATAGAAACTGCACTGTGGAGGCTTCATTTGTATGTATGGTTTATGGGAACAAGGAAGAATTAGGTAAGCAATTAACACTGTGGATGAAAATAAGAGACAACCTAAAACAACAATCTTTAAACTTTCTTAGTTGCTTAGGATCCTTAGTGACTGACTAGGTTAAAAGATTGACTAGAAAAAAAATATTTTTACTTAACAAACAAACAAAAAAAGATTGCTGATCTTTTTTAGTACTAAGCTACGGGGAAGTAGGGAAATCTGGAACACAAATAATGAAAGAAAATTGTGTTTTTT
>VXAA01000321.1:30105-42051 GCA_013399115.1 Anseranas semipalmata | reverse complement strand
TTTTTTTTTTGTAATAGAAGCACAAATTCAATTTCCAATTTAAATGCAATGTTATGGTAAGATATCTCTTTAAGAAGTACAGTCAAATATGTCGCATTGTGTGATGATATGGGATAGCTGTGTATGTTCAGAATTGCAGATGACAATGCAAGAGTGTTCTGAAAATATTTAAATCATGAAGTGTCTTTAATTGTCCCTTCCACTGATTGATTCCCTTCAGCAGATTGATTTAGTGTAACAACTGTACTTTGACTAGACAGCTGATATGGTAAAAAGTTCAGTGGGAACCTGAAGAAGACATTGTTCTTACCCTCAAGCAAGGATAGGGTTTAAGTAGTGGTATTTCCCAAGAAAACTGGTTGCAGATGACAAAAGAAGCGGACTTGGGCTAACCTTAGTGAGCTGTACAGGACATCTTGATCAGCAATATGAGATGTCAGTAGAGCGTGAGTAGTGGTATTTTAGGACCAATATCCTGAGTGCATAAACTGAAGGAAGAAGGTCGATTCAGATAACACATTATGAATTTCAGGAAGAGAAACCTGGACACCAAAGAGTGATTCAGAACAGTGAAGAAATTGAAAGAAGGAAAGAAATACATGGAGTATTATTTTTTTTGTGTCTTTGTGTGCATGTTTATGTATGCGTGTGTGTTAATGAAAGGAGTGAGAACAACTAAGGCAAGTGGGGAGAGATAGAAGAAAAGAGAAGGAGAAGTACCTAGCTAATCAAATATGTGACTGACAAAGGAAAAATAATGTGATGGTCAGATATGAAGTGGGAATTTGTGAATAATTTAGCATCCTGTTATTGCCCTGAATTTATGAAACTTCTGTTTAGGCAAAGGAATAATATGTGATGTACTTTAATGACTTTTATAACACCTTCTCCTGTATTCTTACCTTTCTTCTTGACTACCTAAATAATATTCTGAAACCTGCATTGTGGACACATCTGAATTTTTTAAGAAATCAAATGGATCTGTGATAAGAATAGGAAACAGAACCAATCAAGGTAATTGCCATAGACTCAAATATAAACTTGCTTCTTAGAAATCACATTTCCTTCTGATTCAGCAAGACATTTTACTATGCTTAATTTTAGGCAAATTGTGTATTCTTAGCAAATCAGCTGTACCCATCACCTGCCTCAGGTAAAGGCACGTAGTCACATACTTTTGTTGATTTGTGGTCTAAATTCTGTAGGGATATTAATGAGTATGAACTCATATTTATTCCCACCCTGAAAACCTCCTTTATTATGAACCTGGAAAGGTAATTTTCAGTATCAGAGGAATGATTCTAGATTTTTTTTTATTATTATTATTATTATTTCTCAACTTTCTATTCTGTCCTTTTTCTTTATAGTGTCATTTTATCTCTGAAATACAAATGATTTTAATTCACAAGAAACCACAATTATTTCATCTCTTAAGATCTGAATTCCAAATACAATATCACCTCAGAATCTGTTGAAATGACTAAAGAGGAGAAAAAACAAACAACTCCACAACCAAAGAGCATCCTTCCCACTGTGACTGATTAGAGTTTTTGAGTGATTGAACTTGTTCTACCCATGCTGTCAAAGAAAATGGAACAAATGAAGTCATTTAGTTTATTTTTTCTTATAATTAACATTATAGTGATACTTGTTTACACTGCAGCTGGTCTTCTGTTGCTCCTTTACTTGGTAAAAATAGACTACTTACTCATTTTGATTTCCACAGTGGTCTTGTCTTTCATTTCCTCTGCAAGAACAACCTTTTTATTTTGATTTTGATTTTGATTGCTGTTGATCAATGTATAAAAACTGTCTGTCTACTGCCTAAAAGAAGAAGATTGTGAAGGCTGTTATTTTTATTTTGCTTTTGTGTCACTGGAAGTATCAGCATATGGAAAAAAAAAAAAAAAAAGGTTGCATGGTTTGGAAGTTGAAATGGAAGGAAGTAAATATGGAAAAAGGTAAACGATGAACATTTCTAGTGCTCTGTACTGTGGTGGTAATTACATGAGTCCACAGGAGACCAAGATGATAAAAGTAATTGCCTGCCAGAAACTTTAGGTTTCCTGGATTGAGGATAAAAAATGGCCTAAAGGGAGTATGTCAAATTCTTTAAAGACTGTCACAGCTCTGAATATGAAATAGTTCCTGCTGCACACGCTTCTTTTAGAAGCTTTGAGCAAAAGTTGCAGCAACACAACTATAAAGGATTAATGTCTGAAGCAACTTCAAAATCTTCAGAAATAATTTAGCCTATATTATTTCAAGACAATTCTCAGATATTTCTGACATATGTTACTACTACAGTATGACAAGTTAGCTCTGCACAGAACTGATGCTCACCTTTCTTTCACTAATCTTTCACTAATCTCTCTATGTACCACTTCAGCCCTACTCATGGTTATAGTCTGTCACAATAGAAAGGGCTACCTGGCCTGCAGGTGCACAGAGATTACAACAGTTGGATGGTACGATTCAGTAATACACAAAGAGACAGAGGCTTTATTTTCTAAATGTCCTGGTTTTGGCTAGGTTAATTTTCTTCTGAGTAGCTGGCATGATGCTGTGTTTTGGATTTTTGATGAAAATAATCCTGATAACACACCAATGTTTCAGTTGTTGCAGACCAGTGCTTGCACAGAGCCAAGGCCTTTCCAGCTCCTGGTGCTGCCCTGCCAGCAAGGAGGCTGGGGGTGCACCAGGGGCTGGGAGGGGACAGGAGGAGGACAGCTGGCCCAGGCTGGCCAGAGGGGTGTCCCATGGCGTGTGGTGCCGTGGTGCTGAACAATAACAGCTGGGGAGAGTTGGCCTGAGGGGCTGCCATTGCTTGGGGACTGGCTGGGCATCTTTTGGCTGGTGGTGAGCAATTGTACTGTGTATCACTTGTTTGCTTTGCTTTGCTTTGCTTTGCTTTTAACTCAGTCGATGAGTTCTTGCACTTCTACCTTTTTTCATTTCTCTCTGTCACCCCACTGGGGGGGAGTGGGCAAGCAGCTGTGTGATGCTTAGCTGTCTGATGGGTTAAACAACAACACCAAAGATTTCTTCTTGTTACAGATCACCACAAATCACCACTAGCAGGTGTACTAAGATCAATGAGATCATAGATCAATTATTTATGTATTTATACATAGATAATAAGCTATTATGGATATAAGCAGGAAGTAAATGTATATGTAGTAGATATTAAGATTATAGCACCAATTAATACTAACAGTAATTAGAGGTAATAAAATCAGTAATATAGCAGCAAATATAGATGGGTATTGTAAGTTCAGCAAACTTACCAATAATACTATGACAATGAACATACTTTATATGGATTACAGACTTATCAACTATATTATAACAACAAATGCATTTTTGATAGGTTATACTTATTAATACTATACTTAGGACAAATTATGTACATATATATTCATAAAATGGCTGATACCAAATGCATCAAATCCATCCCTGAGTGGAGGGCTAAAGTCATACTGACTTCAGTGGGTCTAATTTAAGAAAACTGACCTCAGATGAGACTTCTGCTCCCCCATGGGGGCTGGGCCCAGAAAGGGAAGCAAAGAAGGGAACAGAGCCTCACTTCGAAGGTGTTTCTCATCACAGGGTTCGGAGTGTCACAGGGTTTAGGAGTCAGTCCGAATGTTAGGAGTCAACCAGTGTTGCAGCAAAGCTTCAGCCTGTTTAAATAATAGAGAGAGAAGCATACGCAGCATGGGAAATTTCTCAGAGAGGCATCATTTTGGGTAGGAATCAGTCTGGTTTCATGCCATAGGGACATAATGGCATAGGATGGCTCCAATTCAGGTAAACAATAGATACTTTTAATTTCTATATCCCTGCTGAGACAGCCAATAGATGATGATGTTTCTTATTTTTTAACTTTCTTTAACAAACAAACAAAATTTGTCATGTCAATTCTCAGACTAGTTTTTACCTTCTCTTGAGATAACTTGTTCCTCAGTATTCTGTTTTGCCTTTATTGATGACATCTTCAGGGTATCTCCAGTTCTCACAATCCAACCTGCACCCCTCAAGGATGACCCAGGTTCCCAGGCCAAGTTCCCAGGCCTGCAGTTCTCAGGGTGGCAGACATTTTCTCCTGTCAGTATTTAGCAGCCATTTTATGTCTATACTTTCTCATTGTAGTCAGCTTACCTCTGTAACTTCTCCCATTGTAGTAAATGACAATTTTTTTTTTGTTGTTTTTATTCTGTGCATAGAAGTAGATCAAAAAAACTCAGATTCATTCTGATGTTGACTTGTAGTTCATCCAGAAGGATTTAATTTTTAAGACCTTTCCCTTTAAATGTGAAAAATAAAGGGAGATCTTGTGAATAAAGTTACATAAGATTTATTCATGTCAGCTATGTACTCAATGAATATTTTCAGTTTTTATCATGTAGTAGGAAATGGAAAGGGTTCTGTTGTTACTAGGGCATCTATATGTGCAATTTTGAAATAACAGTTTTCCTGTTGATGAAAAATAGATATTGTCATTATCTGTCAAATATATTAGATATTATTTGTGGAATATAATCCATTTATTTCTGAGCTAATATATTGACTCAGATTCATTTGATAGTGATAAGTAATTGTATGATTGTGTGTGTAGGACAGGAAAATCAGAAAAGAAGTTAGGATAAGGATTACTTTTCAGGGTTAGGGTTGGGGAGATATATGAGACACTGAACAGTAGATGTTACCTGGTCAGATCAGGTCAAGTCCTGCTTTGTTTACATTAAATCCTACTGAAGGCAATGGCACATTGGCACTGGAGTGCCAGTATTATGACAGTGATGACAATCAGTCAGTGTTTACAGTCTGGGACTTGTGAGTATTTCCCAGCTTCTGGCTTAGATGTGCTTTCTGAACCTAACTTGAGTGTTTGCCAGAAAATAATCCAGGTGTACAACATTTTCCTTCTCTCCTCTAACTTTCAAATGTCCTGAAACCTATGGAAAGGAAATCCTGGATGTGTGAGCAGGAAGGAAGCACAGTATATTAGAACAAAATCAAGACAATGGAGAAACTGTTACTGCTTGTATGCCAGGTTAGAGCTGCAGTTGAGATATCCACTTGGAAAATGTTTTCACAGACTAGTGGGATTTCTGAAATGTTTCTCTGGAGTTTCACAGACTAAGGGTGTATGTGGAAAGACTGTATCCCCAAGTTAGAAATGTGGCTTTAGAATGCAACAGAGCTGATCACGCTACCTCCAGATTTGAATTTTCTGGTTCTGGTTCGAATGGAAGTGTAGAACTGATTAATATCATGCTTTGCAAAATTTCTATATTTGACTCCTTGATTAAGCAAATCATGTTGCACATATGTTCCTCTTATTTTTCACCCCTTTTCCTTGAAGTTTGTTTAATCCTAAAATAGCAAGTTGGTTGCAGTGTTCCATTTGTTTGAAATACTAGAAAGTGTATTGGTGCCATTATGACTGACTGGCAGTCTATGAATCATAGAATCATGGAATATCCCAAGTTGGAAGGGACCCATAAGGATCATCGAGTCCAACTCCTGGCACTGCACAGGTCTACCCAAAATTTTAGACCATGTGACTAAGTGCACAGTCCAAACGCCTCTTAAATTCAGACAGGCTTGGTGCAGTGACTACTTCACTGGGGAGCCTGTTCCAGTGTGCAACCACCCTCTCAGTGAAGAACCTCTTCCTAATGTCTAGCCGAAGTCCCTACAACTTTTTGACTCATAATGTGTGTAATGAAACATGTGTCTGTAATGCTTACAAGTTCTATGACGTTGCTTCCCTATATATATATAGTAGCTGGTAGAGAAGATAGAGACCCATATTTTGGCATGCATATGAACTTCAACGTCAACCATTCATCTACCTGAATTACTCAGACTTTAGAGCTGATAGGTCAAGGTCAGCCATCTGGTAAAGTGTTTGACATCTACATTGAATCTGACCTTTTCAAATAGCACTAGAAATCTATGCTCAGAATGCATAAGCATATACAGGAAAATTCACAATGTTAAGGAAAAAATACAGTAGACTCAAACTGTATGTTCAAACCATACAGTTATGTTTAAAACCATATTGCACATTGCTACAGTTCTGGTTAATAGTACTTTTACAGTAAATAAGTCATTGACCTGTGTCATCATTTTGGCTGGGATACAGGTAATTTTCTTCATAGAAACTCACACAATGTTGTGTTTTGGATTTTAGATTAAAATAATGGTGATAATATACCAATGTTTTTGGTTGTTGTAGACCAGTGTTTGCATACAGCCAAGGACTTTCCTGCTTTTCGTGCTGGCCTGCCAGTGCACAAGAAGCTGGGAGGGGACACAACCAAAGAAATGAAACCATACAGATACTACATAAAGTTGCTTGTTTGAATGCTTGTGGAGCTCCCCAGCTGCAAGCATGTCATAGAAGGGAAAGTATGTATAGGAGAGGTCAATGCTAATGCCTCCTTTCTGTTCCTCTTCACAGCCTGATTCTTGTTTTATCAAGGATACTGGAGCTTGTGCAGAATGCTTTGTCTGAGCCACAGGGGGACACTTTGACGTATCATAGCCCATGCCTGACTTAGTAGATATCTCTAAAACTAGTGGATAGAGGTTGGCCTTTAAGCTCCAGTTCTCTTTTTAAAGAGATAATAAATGACAACATGTTGCAATACAAAACATTTCTTCTGTGGCAATTCTAATGATTGCAATTTTTTAAAATATATTTCTTGTCCTTGAAAAGCTCTGGAAAACAATGTTGCCAGTTAGTGTTCCTCATTTTGGAGTGGCCTGGGCTGTGCAAGTCCTTAGCTACCCTGTGCCCCTAACTGGAACAGTAACATTTGTGATGCTTGCATTTTCTCTTCATCTGGAAGCATGAAAGCATGAAAACAATAAAGCAACAAAAGCATGATAACATGACATGCCATCAGATTTGAAGGTTTGACATCATTTTTTAATGTTAAATCCAGGGTATCTGGCAAGTAAGAAACATCTTAGGAAAGTAGGATAGTCTCCTTTGGCTGATGATTTCTTGCTTTGAACTAAAGCTCTGCAGTCCTTAAGAGGCATGTGATCAATTGTTCTGGGCTGTATTCAGTGCACTTTGTAGAATTAGAGGGACCAGATCTTTGCCTTCAACACATACATGGGTTAAGCTACTCCAGAGCAGATTTCTGCGAAATGTAGGATATGTAGAGTATATCCTGTGTGAGAGTCTCATGCTTGTTACATCTCCCATGCAAATCCGTTACACTCTGAGCCAGTTCTCTTGTGTTAGGATAAGTCAATAGGGAGGACTGCTCCAACATAGTGAAAAACATTTCCCCTTTCATATCTGTATTTTATTTTTAGACTGTTTTGTCTTTCTTAAAGAAGGGATATTGTTTATGTGTTTTTCTTTCCTTTTCCTTTTCCTTTTCCTTTTCCTTTTCCTTTTCCTTTTCCTTTTCCTTTTCCTTTCCCTTTCCCTTTCCCTTTCCCTTTGCCTTTGCCTTTGCCTTTCCCTTTCCCTTTCTTTCTCTTCTCGTTCTCATTCTCGTTCTTTTTCTTTTTTTTCTTTTTCTTTTTTTATTTTTTCCTCTAATCTAAATTTCCATACAGAACATGCAAGCTCTTATTTCATCAAGATAACAGGAAAATGGTATGTTCTTATAATCACTTTTAAATAGATTTACTCACTGGCTGTAATAATCCTTTGAAAACTATAAATAGTTTTCTAGTTTACCTTCCAGTATAAATGTTTTTTTTTTTTTTTTAGTAGTGTTCAAGATATTCTGATACCATTTAAAAGAAAAATGTTTAAAGCAGTCCATCCAGATGCATGTTTATTCATATGCTTGCAATGACAAGAAGTTTGCACCTAAGTATACAAAGCACATAGTTGTAAGAGTTTAGAATTGTCCTATAGGAAATGCATGATTAAAGTCTTATATGCAATGTTAAATAAACAGGAGTTGGAGGTCCATTGACTTCAACTCTTAAATGTGTTTCTTTTTCTTACAAAACGTTACATACTGTTGCTTGGTGGCACAGGTCTGTATACAAAGTCTCTGTTTTCCATTAAAAATCTTGTTGGGTTTATTGAAACAAAACTGCCATTAATGCCAGTAAGACCTGTGATGAAGCCTGTCAGGATCAAGACTTTCTACCTCTCTGTATTTACAGCAGCCTTTTAGTCACACTTGTGAATGAGATAAGAATAATTTGTTCTGTCCAGGCAAATGCTGTTTATTTTGAAAACTACCATCTTTAGAACTCCAAGGATTAATATTTGCTCTGAAATATGAGGCACTGGAGAAGTACACTTGTCTTTGTTTTGTTTGTTTGTTTGTTGTTGTTGTTGTTTTATAAGTTTTTTTTTTTTTTTGTGGGGGTGGGGGGGATATTGATTATCTCAACACTGAACGGTTTCATAAGGTATTCCTACCTATTAAAATTACAGCACAGATACTTAACAAGTAATTGGTTGTAGTATTTCTCATCATAGACATTGCACGTTAGACACTTGCAAATCTATCATTGTAGTGCTTTAATATGTTACACTGTAAACTTTAAAGTTAACATTCTGACATTCATAGCAATTAATCAAACACATTATTTAATATGGGACCATTTCCATGCCTTTTAAATGCCAAAATTGTTTTGATTTTAAAGTCCTGTTTCTTTCAATATTATTATTATTTTATTTTATTTCACATTCTGGATCTAAAAAAGTGAATTGAGTGGATGCATGGCTAAATATAATGATGTGTCACTAACTAAGTTAAAAGAAATGCATAACAATTTCATGATTAACTAGAATCATAGAATTATAGAATAACCTGAGTTGGAAGGCACACACAATGATCATCAAATCCAACTCCCGGCTCCACACAAGACCACCCAAAAATCAGTCCCTATGTCTGAGAGCAGAAACCTGCTTCCATTTCCCCCCTGTCTCTTAGGTCTCCTACTATTGCCTGGTGGCAAGAGGGTAGACGGTCCTTCATTTATTGTGTTCTTGTGTTCTTATGTTGTGGCTGGCTGATGCACCTGTCCCAGGGATGGTAGAGTATGATTCCACCAGCTGATCTCTTTCTTTGACTCCCTGATGTTCCTCAGAACTAGAGAATGCTGCAGCTGTCTTATTTTTGACATCATTGAAAACCCCAGTGTGTGAATTGGGTAAATAGAGTAGTATTCAGTAAGGAGCTTTAAAATGAAAATACAACACTTAATTAAAACAAAACAAAACAAAAACAAAACAAAACAAAACAAAAAAAAAAAAAAAAAACAGGAAAGTCTCCAAGTGAACAACAAACATATAATAAGCACAAGTAGGGAATGAATAACTAAAGATCAAATTAAAAACATTTTCCAATTTTGTTTTCCAATGGTTTATGAGAAGATCTAATGTTCAAGTTCTCTAAATATATATAATATAAATATATATATATATGACAATTAGAGATTAACTTTGAAAGAGGATTTTGGATCCAGAGGAGGAAAAGGAAAGAGGAGTCAAATTCAGATAGAAATTTCACACTTACCATCCCTGTCTGGGATGTGTTGTAATGGCAGAAGCTTGAATTTGATTTTACACTTTAAGTTTTAGGTCTTGTTCAAATCTTACTCCAGCTAATGTTGAAAACCCCTACAACTACAGTGAAAATGAATGAATATAAAGTTGGTCTGGATAAACTTTCAACAGTTATCTTTAATTCTAGGTGCCTAAGGAAAAAATCTGTCTCTTTGTCTTGAGTCAAGGGTCATGAATTAGTTTACAAAAGTTAACATGTTTCTAAAATGGAAAATATTAACATCAGCTGTGTAAAAGTATGAAAAAATAGCACCTAAATGTGTTGAAGAGTGGTTTTAATCAGAAAAGTCATCATGTAAAAGAGACTTTCTTTTATAACCCATTGGGTACAGAGACATACTTCAGTGAGTGTAGTAAATGTTTAGTAGTTGCCAGATTAGCAAGGTGCTCTGGCAAAAGTATCTGGGATATTCATCTTGCTTGTGCACCATCAGTAAAATTTATTAATCAGGTTTTGACTGTTGAAACTCTATGTTTGGCAACATGTGAGCTGGTAAAATCCCAGGTTGGATTTGCAGAGCTCAGTGTTAACATGCATATCTGCTAGTGCTTGTAAACTGTGAAGACTTAATCTGGGAGTCAGAAATAAACAAATATACAAAGTCAGTATGCTAATGTATAATGCAGCATTTGACAAAAGGACCAGGAATTAAACATATTTAATGACCTATCATGGAAAACTAGAAATAACAGAAGACTTGTTTACTTTTGAATTGAAGTGTCCAGGCCCCTCTTCAAGTTAAGTCCAACTGATATGATCTTACAGGCAAAGCACAGTTACCAGTTCCTTGTGTTCCTTTGTTCTAAAAAGAACAGCAGTAAAAAATATAGAAGTATCTTCTTATACTTGTTGTCCATTTAAAATTGTTTATTTTAGGTTGGTTGACAAAGAAAACAAGTCATGCAAATGCACAGTCATTCTGTCTCTCTACCATTCTCATCCCTTCCTCAAACTATTAAATCACATTTGACAGAAATGTGGAGGTATCAAAGATGCTTTGTTCCAAAGAAGCAACAATTGGAAAAGACTTTGAATTGTCTCACTGAGAAAGAGTCAAGGAGAACTCAGCTCTTCCCATTTACATTTGGTAGCACTGTTTTGTTATTAAGCATCTGTGCAGCTGTGAACCAGCAAGCACCCTTACTGTTCAGCTAGCCAGAGAAAGAGTGACATTAGGAGAATGAGATGTTTTTATTCCTGGGGCTGAGAAGCTTAAGAAATGTACATGGGAGCAGAATTTGGAGGTGAAGAAGTGGGAATACTGGGCATAGTGGGAAAAAAAGTGCAGTAAGAAGAAAGTTCACAGTTGGAATTACAAGAGTGGAGTATCTAACAAATCCGTAGGAAACAGGAGTCCAATAATATGCACTTCCAGAGCAATTTATTAAATAATTTACTTGTTAGATACCTCCCTTGGATTTATCCCAATTTGGTGATTCAGTGCTTAGCATCTGAATTTCTCTGTTAAAAACATAGAGCATATGGTTGTCCTCTGCACTTTCTTGTTCATTTATCTGTGCAGGATGGTGGTGTTATGCTCCTAATGGGTATAATGTTCTTTGATAGAAATGTTCTCACCTAGCTCATGTACGGTGGGTGTGTGTCCAGGTAAGAAGAGTACTGCACAGCCTCAGCAAAGACAAGATCTCTTTTTTCTCCCCTGGAGCTGCTCCACTCCTGCTGAGCCCTGGCAGTAATGGTAAAACAAATAAAAGAGCTCTACAGTATCTGTCTCCAAACCAAAGTTCACTTTTCTCTAATTTCCATTAGTAGACTAAGAAACAGAAGTTGGCATGTGTGAGAATGTACAGATGGAGGAGAAAAATCTACATCAAATGTTAAAAATAAAGAACTTTCAAAGATTTAAGATTTATCTGAGCAACAAGGAAGTAAGAGACCAAAGTGTTAAGAATGATGTGACATTTCAATTGCTTTCCAAAAGCACAGAAGGAGCAGCAAGTCATAAGGATTTGGTCCCCACAACTATCTTCTCTCTTTGCAGAATCTAGAAGTTGCATTTGGGACCTTTTCTAAAGCACATGTTCATGAACAAAAATGGTCTTATTGATTTGTGGGAAGGTTGCAGCATCCAGTTGTGAAAATAACTATGAAATTCCCAATAGCTAATTCTTATGAAATATACTACTTTTTATTAAAAACTGTCTATATACTGAGCTTAAACATTTATAGGTGTCATAATTGTTATTCAAATAAAATGTGGCTTCACTTCCCATAGTACATGAACATGTATAAAAAGATGTCCTCATAACTGCAAGAGACCTTAATCTATATATACAGCTAAGGGAAATTCAGGAAAACCATGAGACAGATTAGATCAACAGAATAGGTTATGGTCACAAAGTAAGTACACTAACTA
>VXAA01000321.1:10371-22884 GCA_013399115.1 Anseranas semipalmata | reverse complement strand
TTTTCTTTTCTTTTCTTCTTTTCTTTTCTTTTCTTTTCTTTTCTTTTCTTTTCTTTTCTTTTCTTTTCTTTTCTTTTCTTTTCTTTTCTTTTCTTTTCTTTTCTTTTCTTTTCTTTTCTTTTCTTTTCTTTTCTTTTCTTTTCTTTTCTTTTGTTGATAAAAGTGACCACTGTTATATTTCTTTGTTGAGTACAGTATGCTTTACCTTTCAGTCGCTGTCAAATTAGGATTTAGAGTATTTATAACTAAATAGACATCTGGGAGGCAACAGGGCTTCTGGGGTATATGAGGCAAAGTTTTCAGAGACCAGGACACTTGGCTTCAGTTCTGGAGACAATGAACAGGTGATATTCACATCCAGGAGTTCCAGTGATTTAAGCACATTTCCTAAAAGCTGTTGATTATCCAAAAAGACTCTCAATCATGCTGTGAGAGACTAGTGGAGGAGTACATGGTAACGATAATAAGGAGAGATCATCATTTCAAAGACAGATCACATCACAGTTAGATGATTAAAGTAATTAAATGAAAATGGAACATAGAAAACATGCTGGACAAACACCTAAAATAATAGGAAAGCTACCAGTTTCCTGTAGATTATAGAGAAGTTTATTCTGACAATCTAGAGAATGTTAATGCACAAACTGAACTCTTACTGCACTTGACCACTATTAGAATAAAAATATAAATATCTAATGCATATGTAATGTAAACACAAACAGACTGATTAGAATTAGGATGATATATGTTCCTTTCAATATATTATTACTGACATATCTTCTAGAGTAAGGTAAGTCTTAGAAACCTATCAATTGATATTTGTGGTAGACAAGGTCTAAAAAAGTTAATACATCTTTTAAAGACAAATGACATTATGAGGTGTGACCTACGTGAGGCTGAGAACTGAATTTAAACAACCAAAAGAAACAATGGCTAGGCGACATGTGAACAATGTAATTAGTCCAGTAAGAATTTTAAAAAATAGAACATTAGAAGATGCACTTTTCTTAGCATTTTCCTCCTGCTCTACTTAATTGTCTTTGGACAACAGGGATTTTTGCATTTTACAGGCCATCATCTTCTTATTCACCCATTGTCAGATGACTACTTGAGAAGAAAAAGAAAAAGAAAAAAATAATAAAATCAGTCTCTATAAAACTTTAAATAATTCATTACATATTTTTTAGGCAGATAAAAATTAACATTAGTATAACTCTGCCTAGCTATGCAAAAGACAGTAAGAAATAATATTTTAACAATTTCTAAGGAAAGTTGGTGGCTTTGAATAGAAAGTTAGCAGCAGTTAAAAAGGTATTGATGGATTGATCAGAAACTCTGGTTTTCCTAAGGCAATGCAGTCTACAGATATATTTTTCTTGCTTCTGGTGAAAACAGGTTTTCAGAATTTTCCATATAATCACCATTTCAGCCAAACACCCTGACATTTTCGGATGTAAAACCAGTTCTCTTCTAAACTGTATCCACAATGATTTTATTACAGGAATCTATTTTCACCACTTGAAAGTGGATAACTATGCTTATAATGTTATTTGGAAGAGAAAACCATCTCAATGCATTCAGTTCAGCAGGTTATAGCCCTGGACTCCAGACTTAGATCACTTTGGAGAGTCCATGCTCCACCTTTCTTTCCTGTATGCCTTTTTGATTTCAGTCTTCATCATCCCCAACATAAATTTAACATGGCTCCTTTAATGAGCAGTCATGCACAACTGTCACAGAACTATCAAACTACTAACACAGAAGAGAATTTACTCTGGAAATTCCACTGTCCATGCCATAATCTTTCTACTAGCTCACTTTTCTCCTAGAAAAGCAACAGATAATAATGTACTCTAGGCACTGAAACATTCTTCAGTGAGATATTAGTTGTCTTTTATTGTATCATTGAAATTCAGCAAAGCTAATGCAAATGTTATATGCCAGATAGCTTGACTGAAAAGAGCATTTTACAAACATTTCCTTGAAATAATGTTTTGGTTTATTACCTGTGTCTACATATCTGTTTGTATAAACAAGACAACTCAAAGTCATTCCTGCATATATATCTCAAAGACTGTTCCTAAAGGATCCTCCTGTTGCTTACTGATTCTGTAGTTAAAATCACCTGACTACTGCAGATGGTTGACTCAGATACTGATCTTCGAAGGGATGAAGTCTAGGATTTACTATCTATTGAATGGACTGATTTAATGGACTAACTTTAAAAAGAAATTACGTAGCCATTAAAAAAAGCTGTGATGTTCTTTATACTGGAATAAAATTCCAAGACAGATTACTAACATTCATCTTATTTCAGCTAACGGAATTTCAGCTAATGCAGGCTTTTTTTTTGAATATATGGGAGGAGGAAGAAGGGAGAAGAAGGAACCAAAGTTATTAGCAACTCCTGGTAACTGTAGTTAAAACAACTTCATTTTGTTTAGGGTGTAGCCAACTGTGGTGGACTAAGGGAGCCACAGGATTCCTCTTTCCCACTTGGTTAGGTAGAGTCTCTTGCTGTTCCTGACTGCAGGCTCAGCGCTAAGGAGGCTGATTGTGAATTACAAAGATGCACATATACAGACATAAAACCTGCAAATGGCAGGACAAACAAATAACAGAGAGCAGCATCCTTAGGTGAACCCGTATGAACACTAAAAATACCCACACATATATGAACAACACAGACAGCCTGAACATGCTTCTTGTCCCTAGCTGATCAGGATTGAAGTTCTCTAGTGGAATATAAACACAAACCCTTCCTTCTTCACCTCACATGCACACTGATATTCATTGGTCTCCCAGATACTAACACAGACTTTCCACTCAATGACTATCCAGAGATAACGTCCTGGAGGGAAGAGGGGCAAAAAAAAGCTGGTTAATATTCAAGGATTACCTCATCCAAGCCCAAGAGACTTCCATCCCAACAAATAGGAAGTTAGGGGAAAAGGCCAGGAGGTCTGTGTAGATGAACAAGGAGCTGCTTGCTAAACACAAATACAAAAAGGCATCATATAGAGGGTGGAATTAAGGACAGGTAACCTTAGAAGAATACAGAGACACTGTCCAAACATGCAGGGGTGAGGTTAGGAAGGCTAATGCCCAAGTGGAATTGAATCCAGCAAAGGATGTCTAAGGCAACAAGAAAGGGTTCTGTAATGTAGTTGCTAAGCTACTATCTATTGTATATGAGAATTCATGGCAGTCCAGTGAAGCTCCTTCTGACTGGAAGGAGGGAAACATAGCCTCTATTTTTAAAAAGGGAAAAAAGGAAGACCCAGGGAACTACAGGCCAGTCAGTCTCACCTCTGTGCCCAACAAGATCATGGAGCAGATCCTCCTGGAGACTATGCTAAGGCACTTGGAAAATAAGGAGGTCACTGGTGACAGCCAACATGGCTTCACTAAGGGCAGATCATGCCTGACAAATCTGGTGGCCTTCTACAATGGGGCTAGAGCATTGGTAGATAGGGGAAAAGCAACTGACATCATTTACCTGGACTTGTGCAAAGTATTTGATACTGTCCCACATGTATCCTTGTACATTGGAGGGACATGGATTTGATTGATGGACTACTCAGTGGGTAAGGAATTGGCTGGATGATCACACTCAAAGAGTTGCGGTCAATGGCTCAATGTCCAGGTGGAGACCAGCGATGAGTCGTGTTTCTCAGGGGTTGGTATTGGGACTGGCACTATTTAACATTTTTGTTAGTGACATGGACAGTGGGATTGAGTGCACCCTCAGGAATTTTGTCAATGGCGCCAAGCTGTGTGGTGTGGTCAACACACTGGAGGGAAGGGATGCCATCCAGAGGGACCTGGACAGGCTTGAGATGTTGGCCCATGTGAACCTCCTGAAGTTCAACAAGGACAAGTGTGAGGTTCTGGACCTGGGCTGGGGCAGTCCCAAGCACAAATGTAGGCTGGAGAATAGATTGAGAGCAGCTCTGAGGAGAAGGACTTGGGGGTGTCAGTTGATGAGAAGCTCAACATGAGCTGGCAATGTGTGATTGCAGCCCAGAGAGCAAACTGTATCCTGGGCTGCATCAAAAGAAGCATGGCCAGCAGGTCAAGGGAGGTGATTCTCCGCCTCTACTCTGCTCTTGTGAGACTCCACCTAGAGTACTGCGTTCAGCTCCGGGGCCCCCAGTACAAGAAGGACATGGACCTATTAAAATGAGACCAAAGGAGGGCCACGAGGATGCTCAAAGGGCTGGAGCACCTCTCCTGTGAAGAAAGTCTTAACGAGTTGGGGTTGTTTAGCCTGGAGAAGAGAAGGCTCCGGGGAGACTTTATAGCAGCCTTCCAGTACCCAAAGGGTGCCTATAAGAAAGCAGGAGAGGGACTCTTTATCAGCGAGTGAAGTGATAGGAGAAGGAATAATGGTTTTAAACTAAAACAAGGTAGATGAGACTTTAGACTAAAACAAGGTAGGTGAGACAAAAAATGATGAGACTTTAGACTAAAACAAGGTAGATTAGATTTAGACTAAAACAAGGTAGGTGAGACTTTAGGAAGAAATTCTTTACTCAGATGGTGGTGAGGCACTGGAACAAGTTGCCTGGAAAAGCTGTAGATGCCCCATCCCTGGAAGTGTTCAAGGGCAGGCTGGATGGGGCTTTGAGCAACCTGGTCTCATGGGAGGTGTCCTTACCCATGGCACGCAGGTTGGAATTAGTTGATCTGTAAGGTACCTTCCAACCCAAACCATTCTATGATTCCATGATTCTATGATTCTATGATTCTATGCTTCTATGATTCTATGAAATACATTGGTGACAAAAGGAAGGCTAGGTAAAATGTGGGCCTAGTGCTGAATGAGATAGACTTGGTTACACATGACATGGAAGAGGTTGAGTTACTTAGAGCCTTCTTCACCTCAGCCTTTTCCAGCAAGACCAGCCTTCAGGAATCCCAGGTCCTGAATACCAGGGGGAAAGACTGGAACTGGGAAGATGTAATGTTGGTGGAAGAGGATCAGATCAAGGAATATTTATGTAGACTGGACATACATTAATTGCTTGGGCCCTGATGCGTTGCTGTCATGGTTTTGTCTGGGATAGAGTTAATTTTCTTCATAGAGGCTTGTATGATGCTGTGTTTTGGATTTTTGATGAAATTAGTTACAATAACACACCAAATGTTTTTGGTTGTTGCAGAGCAGGGCCTGCACAGAGCCGAAGACTTTTCTGCTTCTCATGCTGCCCTACCAGCGAGGAGGCTGGGAGTGCACCAGGAGCATGAAGGGCACACAGCCAGGACAGCTGGCCCAAGCTGGCCAAAGGGATGTTCCATACCATACGGCATCATGCTCAGCAATAAAAGCTAGGGTAAAAAAGGAGAAAGGGACGGACGTTCGGACTCATGGCATTTGTCTTCCCAAGAAACCGTTATGTGTCATGAGCCCTCTTTTCCTGGAAGTGGCTGGCACCTGCCTGCTGATGGGAAGTAACAAATGAATTCCTTGTTTTGCTTTGTTTGCACTCACAGCTTTTGCTTTACCTATTAAACTGTCTTTGTCTCAACCCATGAGTCCTCACACTTTTACCTTTCTGATTTTCTCTCTCTTGGGGAGAGTAAGTGAGTGGCTGTGTGGTGCTCTGCTGGGGTTAAACCACAACAATTGCAGATGTCATTGTGAGGCCACTCTCTTCAGAAGCGCCTGAAGACTGGAGAAAAGCAAATGTCATTCCTATCTTCAAGAAGGACAGGAAGGAAGACTGTGAGAACTACAAGGTGGTCAGCCTTTCCTTCATCCCTAGGAAAGCGGTGGGGCATTTAATCCTGGAAATCATTGTCAGGCACATGAAGGACACGATAATCATCAGCAGTAGTCAGCATGGATTCTACAAAGGTACATCATGCTTGAGCAACCTGATAAGCTTCTACAATGAAATGAGACGCCTGATAGATGAGGGGACAGCAGTGAATATTGTCTACCTGAACTTCATTAAGGCCTTTGACATTGTCTCCCTTAATATCCCCACAGACAAGCTGGTGATGTATGAACTGGATGGGCAGACAGTGAGGTGGATTGAAAACTGGATGAATGGCAGAGCCCACAGGGTGGTGACCAGTGATATGAAGTCTAGTTGGAGGTCAGTAACTAGTGGTGTACCCCAGGGGTCAATACTGGGTCCAATACTGTTTAACATCTTAATTAACAAACTGGACAATGGGACAGAGAGTACCCTTAGCACATTTGCAGATGACACAAAACTGGGAGTATTGACTGATATGCCAGAGGGTTGTGCTGCCATCCAGAGGGACCTAGACAGGCTGATGAAATGGGCTGACAGGAACCTCGTGCAGTTCAACAAGAATGGCTAAATCCTGCACCTGGTGAGGAACAACCCCAGGCTGGGGCACATGCTGGGGACCACCCAGCTGGAAAGTAGCTTTGCAGAGAAGGACGCAGGGGTACTGGTGGACACCAAGTTGAATATAAGTCAGCAGTGTGGCCTTACCACAAAGAATGTTAACGGTATCCTAGGCTGCACTAGGCAAAGTATTGCCAGCAGGTCAAGAAAGGTGATCCTTCCACTCTCCTTAGCACTGGGTGAGGCCATACCTGCAGAACTGTGTCCAGTTCTGGGATCCCCAGTACAGGAGAGATACGGGCATATGGAGAGGGTCCAGTGAACGGCCACCAAGACGGTGAAGGGACTGGAGCATCTCTCCTCTGAGGAAAGGCTGAAAGAGCTGGGACTGTTCAGCCTGGAGAAGAGAAAGCTCAGGGGGGATCTCATCAATGTCTATAAGGACCTGAAGGCAGGGTGCAAAGAGGATGAGGCCAAACTCTTTTCACTTTCAGCCAGGCTCTTTCAGCCAGTGGTGTCCTGTGGCATGACAAGAGACAATGGCACAAAATGAAACATAAGAGGGTCCCTCCAAACATCAGGAAATACTTTACTATGAGGGTGACTGAGCACAGGTTGCCCAGACATATTGCGGGGTCTCTGACCTTGGAGATCTTCCACAGTCATCTGGACATAGTCCTGGTCAACCTGCTCTAGATAGCTCTGCTTGAGCAGAGGTTTGGACCAGATGGCCTCCAGAGGTCCCTTCTAACCTCAGCCATTCAGTGATACTGTGTGATTCTGCAAACTAGCTCAGAACTGTGTTCTTTCCAAGTGCTGGCCTCCTTCTAATTCTGAGTAGTCCAGTTCAAATTTCACATGTACATGCACGCAGACACAGAGTATAGAGATAACATTCACACATAAAAAAATTAAAAGTGGGACATAATAGTGATTAGGCTGAAAGCTTAGGCAGGTACATATACTGAGCATCAGCCTTCATATACACAGCCAGCCCTTTTCTCGTCCTCGCCATTGCTCTTTCCCTCCCCCACATGGAATCTTCCCTCTCTCCCTTATCTCCTCTTGGAAAAACAACACATCTCTCATTACTTTTCCCCGTTGGTCCAAGTTTTGCTACATCCACACTCAAATGTGTTTTTTCTGATATGGTTACCTAGGTAATTTCAACATTACTTGGTATTGCTGATGCAGTTACCTAGGCAGTGTTTGCCTTGCAAGACTAGTACGCAAGCAGGTACCAAATACTCACTTCTGATTATCTGTGAATCTTGCTCAGTTCTCACTACCTCCCCATAACCATCTGGGAAATCCCCTCATTTCTCATGATACATTTGACAGATTCTCACAGTGGTTATTCGTTAAATCTATCAGTTTTGCTACTGTAACAAATGCACTTTCTTTTCTTTTCTTTTCTTTTCTTTTCTTTTCTTTTCTTTTCTTTTCTTTTCTTTTCTTTTCTTTTCTTTTCTTTTCTTTTCTTTTCTTTTCTTTTCTTTTCTTTTCTTTTCTTTTCTTTTCTTTTCTTTCTTTTTTTAGCAGTTTTATCTTCTCCATTGAGCATACTGTGAGACAGTAATAAACACTGCTATGTTAAAATCAAACTCCTAATATATATCCATATTTCCACTAATTTTGATGAAGTTTGATTTTCAATTCAATAATCACTGTGCAGTATAAATCTCTCTCTATACATATGTAGGAGGAAATCCATCCTGCTGCAAGAATTATGATAAAATATCCTGTCCCATTCTACTTGTAATTGCAGAAGAACTGGTCAGAATCTGAATGTAGTAGACAGTAATGTTATACAGTGGCAGGATAACTGCTTGCAGTCATCTTCAAAATACCAAAGAAGAGAGAGAAAGTTGTACAGTGTCATATAAAGATTCTCCTGTACTGCTACTGTCTAAGATGTGTGCTGTTATCTTAGGGACTGTAGTGTCGCACAGCGACTGCAGGCAATCCAGTCAAATACTGATTCAGATTCATAAAAATTCCAGGAAAACTCAGAAATGAAGAATTTACAGTGAGATCCTCTAAATACTATCAATTATTGTAAATTGTTTGTATGTGGAGACATCTACTAGGAACTACATGAGTATCAGAATATTTTTTTCTGCATTGGTCAAGAAGCAAGCAGATAATCTTTACTTATTCTAAAATTTGTGTGGAATTAGAACAGTAGTTCAGAATTAAAAGACTTAGTGTCCTATCATTAATTCCTGAAGCCATCAAATTAGATAGAATAACTACGCACAAGGGTAATTGAAAGTCCCCTACACATTATGTTTTGAATGTCTCTGTGCTGTCAGCAAAATTTGTTGTCAATTTATTATTAGAACTATATCACAACAGAGGCAAAACTCATCAAGGCTTTTAATTATTCTGGGAAGGGGGAAAAATTCTGTTATCACTCATGCATGCCGTGAGAAGTTCTAAAATATTCAAGACTGCTACTCCACTTACGTTTATGGACATATTAGTCCATTTTCCTTGTCAGTTCTGTTTGTCTGCCTTTGAATGATAGGGGTTTTCTGCATTTTGAATTCCAAGGTGTCTATGCTGCGCATATGGCTGCCTTTGAATGATATGGGTTTTCTGCATTTTGAATTCCAAAGGTGTCTATGCTGCGCACATGGCTGAAGAGGTGACATGAATTGCTTAATTATTGAAAAATATAAATGTGAGAGAAAAAAAAAAAAAAAGATAACAGAATGGAAGCCTGAAGGAGACATTAAAAAATAAAAATAAAAAAATAAAGAAGTTTTGCCATTGGACAAACTCTTTAGATAGTGTTGTTCATTTTTGCTACGGCAATTTTACTGCAATCTTCAAGATCTAAAAAATAATAATAGTAAAAATCTGGAAAAACATATTCAGTGGCCATAGGGTAAGAAAGAGCTTGAAACAAATTGATGTAATGACTATGTAAAATGGTTCGTTTTCTTACACTTAAAAAGCAAATAAAATAAAGCAATTACTGTTTTATTATTTCTTCAGTATACAGTTACCCCTGCTTTATATATATTTCAATAGGAGTTTTGCAAGTAGAGGAAATACAGCAGTTCACATTAAAGCTAAACATTTGCAGGACTAGAATATTTGCACAGATTTAAACTTGCAAATTTATTCGTAGGACATTCAGTACACTGTTCCCTGAGAAAGTATTTTGTATGAATATCCTCTTATCCTGTTAACTATTTTGTATAATACATTATTCTTAGTCATATTTTTAGCCCATATTCATTACAAAAATATCTCAAAATTACGATCTGATTTGTCAGCATAACTCTTTTGCCTCTTCTTCCAATTTGGAAATATACAGGATCATTGGACCTGATGCAGTATCTAGCTAGGTACTGACTTTTCCAAAACATGTGGCACTTAAAGAGTTTTCAGGCTGGACCCTCTTTTTCAGGAAATTTAGTATCATGGATTCTTCCCAGAAGAGACTGTACGTTGATCTACAAAGAACATGCTTGAAACTCACGATGAACCATGCTGAACCATACTGAGCCCTCAGCTGTTTTAGAGAATACATTACAGATTTCGCACATATTTTTATGATGGGTTATACAATTATCCAATGAAAGGTGTCTAAACAGGAAGCACACAGGAAAGGGAAAAAAAAAACCAACACAACAATGTGCACAAACACTGCATAAACACTTAAGAGAGAGCTCTTTCTATGCAGCTGTTGTGTTAATGCTGAGAAGAAAGAGATCACAGTTCTCAAGCATTAGAGAACAGCAAGACTACAGTCTGGTCAGGGGGAGACAAGAAGGGCTTTGAAGAGGTCAGAGATTGCTCAGGAACAGCAGTGCAAGCTGGCAATCTGAACAAACCCATGGAAGATGGGTGGAGAAGCTGGCAAGAAAAAAACATCTTTCTTCCAGTCATAAGCAAGGATAAAATAAATTATGAGGGCCCTTGAAAAAGAGACTTTTGACAAGGCAAAATATCAGGAGAAATGAAGACATAAAGGTATGCTTTGTTTTTTATTTTCACCCCTGCATATATGTTTTGAATATCAAGTTATATATCAAGGGACTTCATGATTGTCATGGCCAGACTTATACATCTCCAATTTCTATGGGTAGGTTCACACCATCTATCCTACAATGTTGACACCAAATTGATGAGCCTGAGATAACTTTATATATTTGAAGGACTTCCAGAGTGCAAAGTAGGGACCATAAGAATTTGAAAATTTTGTCAAAACCAAACAAAACTACACATGCACTTTTTCATAATTTTCAGAGAGAGTGTAAATACATCAAGGAGCCAGCCAAGTGTTTTCTGCTTCCATAGCCTGGTTATGTGCAAAGTACAAGAAAGTTACTGTTCTTGCTCATATTTTCATTAACCACACTATACTTTCATCCCAATTTACTTCAAGTTCTGTTCATTTTCTTGTCCAAATTTTCCAAGGGCTTTTAACTTGTCAAATGGTGCTGCATAGCCAGAATGAAGGCATCAGAGAAAGAGAAGGAAAACAACAGAAAAGCTATAATAGCAGTATCACACAATTTTAAATTTCCAGTTAAAATATTCTAAGAAAGACAATGTATATTAGTGCAGCTTTCCCATCCTCTCCTATGCTCACCTACTTGCTACTACCTAGAGAATATAAAGCTGCACAATTCTCTGTGTGCATCAATCCCTCAGAACTGCAGTCCTGCTTTAAAACAAAAGCCCTCTTGGAAACCTTCCTGACTGATTGGCCTCACCAGTAAAATAAGCCCTTCCCTTTGTGACAGTTAAAGGTTTTGTTAGATTAGTTTTGCTAGACCTTACAGAGAACAACATTCACAGACATGTTAGGATAGACATACTATGATACCAGAGGGATCAAAGTAATTTGAATTTCTTTACGGTGACTAACACCAGAATAAAAACTCAAGAGCAAAAAGTAAAGAATCTGCTAGTTCTTGTATCATTTGAATTTCTTTTTAGCACATGCTACTTCAGATGTTGTAAAATCTTCAGAAAAAGAAACAGGATAAATTGTCTTCTTCCAGTCATGGAAGACTAAATGATACTCGAGAAAAGTTTGACAGAGATGTAAGTCCAGAAACAGTACTAACTACAGGAATGGTACTATTCCTAGTAGCTCTTCACATTACTGTTGTGGGTTAGCCTTGGCAAGCAGCTGAACACTCTTCCCCACCTCCAAGGTACGTGGACAGAAAATAGGAAAAACAGGATCAAGAAAGCTGATGGGTCGAGATGAAGACAGGGAGATTGTTTACCAATTACCATTGTGGGAAAAACATACTTGACTTGTGGAAATCAATTTATTCTCAGTTAAAATACATTTAGATAGTGAGAAACAAAACAAAACAAAACAAAACAAAAAAAGATGTACATTAAAACAACCTCTTCCCTCCCTTTCCCATGCTGAGCTTCCCTCCTTCTCCCAGACTCTACCTGCCCAGCAGAGCAGAGAGTGTCTCTGGAGCTGTGGTCACCTGTTCCCCTCTGATCCTCCTTTCTTCTTACACTTTTCCTCTGTTCTAGAGTGGGATTTCCACAGGCTGCAGCTCCTGTTGGGAATGTCCACAGGACTGGATTTTCCACAGGACTGGCAGTGTGGGTATCTGCTCCACCATCGAGCACCTCCACCTCCTCTGACCTTGGTGTCCCAGAACACTGTTATTTCTTACACTTTTCTTACATGGAGCCTGGCAGCCCCCTGCCAGCACAGAGAGCCAGTACAGTTACAAAACACAGACACCCGGGAACTAATAGCTTATCTCATGAAATTCTGTTAGCATCCTACGTAACCTGTATTTCTGACTTTCCTGTAAACAAGTGGGAATAAAACCACACTGCAGTATAGATTAACTGCTGAAACCATGTAGAGATCAAAACATAAAGTGTTTTGGGACCCCAATTTGAAGCCACCCTGTGGGAGCTTGGCAGGGTTATAAGGTGGCAATTATTCTAAAAATGGGTGGCATTTTGACATTATGGACTCCTTCTAGCAGGATGCAAGTAATCAGAGACTTTTACCAGCTCTATCCTGGAATGTTAGCACAGTGCTTACTGGGCTCACCAAATTTGCTCCACGTTTAAACTTTTCAACCTTTATTGATCTAAAATTCTTATCAAGGAAAAAGACTTTTTTTTTTTTTTTTTTTTCCTCTTCAAGGATAACTGAAGACTTACAGGCATAACTTAT